>MU014703.1:348664-373243 GCA_011075105.1 Heteronetta atricapilla
TTTATTCATAATCAGTCACTCTCTAATTTCTAATCCCATGTTTCAGTATAACACATTCTGAGCATTTAATAGGTTTACATGACTTAAAAAACCAAAACACTTATTTGTATGTGATCTTAGAGTACTGGGCAAAGTGATTTTATTGTGTAATGAGTTTTTTTTGTGTTGTTCTTTCTAGCTGACTTCATGCCCATTTTGGGAACCAACCTAAATCCTGAATTCATTTCTGTGTGTAACAATGCCACCTGGGCAATTGGAGAAATCTCCATCCAGATGGGTAAGATTATTTTTTTCTTTGATTCTTTGCACATTTAGCATGGTTTGTATTTTTTTGTGTGTGTGTGTGCATGATATTTTAATGTTGAGATTTAAATTGAGATTTTTGTCCATGATATGTTCAATGTGCCAAATCTACTTAGATTATATATATTAATTGTCATTTTCTTCTTCATCTTCGTTTTTGGCTGTTTCAGGTATAAAGATGCAGCCTTATATTCCAATGGTGTTGCACCAGCTTGTAGAAATAATTAACAGACCCAGCACACCAAAGACATTGTTAGAGAACACAGGTACCTAAAAATTGAACCATTTGTTTGAAGGGATGTGTAAATTTTATTTTTTTTATTGCACAGGATTAGCACACCAGAACTGATTTTATTGCTATGTATTTGGCTTTTATAAGCAAAACCAACTCTGTTTTGCAGTAGCTCCTAAAATCTGTCTTGCAGCAAACCATCTATCATATATCTAGATTCTTAAAGTTGTTGCTTTCTCACCTTTATAAGACTTGTTATATTTGTCATCTATTTAATTTTTAAGCATTCTTTCAATTTTATTTATATATTTAATATGATAAATATATGCAGTAACACTTAAACACTTGGTGGCTTTAATTCATGCTGATTTTATTATGTGCATGTCCTTACATGTGTGTGGATATATAGTGTTTGAAACAAAATCAATTGGCATATATAAAACAAATAACTCCTTAAATTCACAAAGAAAATAAACTTTAATATTAATCTGTGGTATCATGCACAAAAATCTAGATATGTGATTGCAGTTTTACCACAACATATCTAAAATTATGTATAACTTCTATTACCTGAGACTTTTTTTTGGAAATTTGTTATGAAGTCATAACAGTGCAATGCATATTTTATGTTCTGGCCAGCAGCTTTGCCTTCCAAATTAGGAACAGTCCCCAAATGCCTTATTGAATCTGAATTTCTGAGGTTTGTTTATTTTGCATTTATAGAAGGCATGCTCTGCTATGAAGAGCACCTTCTATACTTTGGCAAAACTTTATTAATAATTTGTCAAGTTTCTGTTTTACTATTTTACTCACTGAGAATTTTTTTTTCTTGCTTGAAAACTAATCCTGTAAGAAAATGATAGTTTAGTCATTATTACCTGACATGATTGAAAATGATACAAGTTCAGTGCTACAGTTGATGCTAAGCATGAGGTAAATTGGAGAGAGATATTTTTTTTTTCAGTGCATATTTTTCTTCTAGTAGTCTCTAAACATAAAAGCTGCACTTTCTCTACCCTCTTTTACCCACCCCAAATTTAGTATGGAAGGTGAACTTGAAGGAAAAATTACCTTAGTTGTCTATCATATTATAGGTACTACTTTTTGAAAAGATAATTTTGAAGCATCCAGTACTTAAACTTTTGCTTCCATTACTGTTAGAGAATTTCTGGAAGCATCCAAATACTGACATTTTCTTTATTCGCTTAATAGTTACTTTAAATGTGGATGCATAACTGCAAATAAATGTTGTGTAATGTTTTTATTATAAAGTTTTTTGTGGGATATTGTTCTGTGTGTCACTGGTATGTGCAAGAATATTATTTTGTTGTTGGTTTAGCTTGCTATGTAAAGAGGTATGTAAACACTTCTATGGAAATATATGAGACCATGTTAAGTAAAAGTAGTTGCATAGCAAATGTGTACATGTCAATAACTTCTATTACTATCCCTTGTAGAAACTGTAGCTGTAAGAACTTGGAGATAAAACTTAACATTTTCATTTGAAAGTAGTACTTAAGCACTATATAATTTTATAAGTTAGATCTGCTGAAAATTTTAGATGCTACATATTGAAATTGAGTAATGTCAGGTAAAATAGTACATGACCATTGAGCTGCAGCTTTCATTGAATGAGTATGTTTCAAACTGCTAGTATGTCCTACACCAAATTTTTACTGGAGAATGCTTGATCTGCTTTATTGCATGTTTCATAAAAACTGTTCACAAATGCCTGTTAATTAGTGTTGCGTAGTATGTCCTTTAAGCATAGGTTTTCTTTTTCTGCTTCATATAATTCTGCTGGATTTTAGTATTAATGTATTTTGCTTCAAGTAATCCTGATAAATTATTCCTCACTTTTCTCTAAAGATTAATCATTTTGAGTTGAGCAAACACCATTAAAACACATTTACATTATGATATCTTCTTCAGTTGGGCCCTCAGAATAAAATAACCAAATTGCCGAATCATCTCAAGATGTGATTTTGCTTTTCATGTGTTCTTATGCCTTTGTATCAGAAGTCATATTCTTACACAACTTTTATGAGGAAGCCTGTTGTGAACAGGAGAAATTGGGATTAAAGAATTAATTTTCTGCAGTTAGTTGCTGTGATATATTCAATGTAAACTTATTTCTAAGTGTATTTTTACTGATAAATAGTAGACCTATTAAAATCTTGAATTCTAAATATAGGAAAAAAAAATTAGAGTACTTAATGCTAAAACTTAAAATGGATAATTCCTTTTTATCAAGAGTATCTGTAATTGTACATTTGAATAAAAACTTTTTAAATTTACCTGCCATACACTTTTATGTAGTAGAGAAGTCTGAAGAGGGCAAAATGACTGCTTAAATCAGAAAGAAAACATTTGGATTTTAAATTGTGGTTTTGGTGTTCTCTCATTTAATAATTTTTCTTTTACCCTGGAGAGTATACCATATATGTTGCTGCCTCTTATTTAGGGGATGGTGATAATGCACTGGTGAAATCTTATGTTTATCATGCACAGATTCTGTTGATTTCTGTTTCTTAGTTATTTGATGTTTTTCTTTATTTTTTCCTCCTCCCCTTCATTTGCTCATGTCTTGGTTGGTGTCTGGTGGTCTATAACGGTGATTGTGTTACCTTAGCAATAACAATTGGCCATCTTGGTTACGTTTGTCCTCAAGAGGTGGCCCCCGTGCTACAGCAGTTTATAAGACCCTGGTGTGTATTATTCAATCTTCTTTTCTTAAACTTCATGTTTCTTCACTCTTTTCTTCCCTCTATCTCACTTTTAGATATATTTTCAGTTGGTTTCAAAATCTCAGTCCTTAATCATTGCCAACCATGTGACTAATCTTATCCTATCAGGTTTATGAGTTTTCAGTAGCACCATCATGTATTCTTTATGTTGTGGCTAACAACCAATTTATGCATGGGGTAAGATTGTCACATGCTTGTGTTAAAGCTTGACTGTGAAAGAGCATTTTAAAATCTACCAGAATGCATGTAAATACTGTAAAATTTAAACTGTGCATTACTTAAAATTCAGTCTGAGACCTGAATTGCTGTAAGGAATGTTATAGACTTTTTATGTGTAAAATAGCTTGCTTGTTGCTGTAAAAGTTAAACAAATGTTCTGTAAGTCATATCTGACATAATTCATACTGTGATAATATATGTTCCACTTCTAATGATGATAGTTCCTATAATATTTTGGATGCATGTTTCTTTTGTATTTAATGGAATACAGGTCACACTTCCTAATTATATATAGTGCAACAGGAGAACCAGATTCTAGAAGTGATGCATAATGGGAATATAGTAGTAAACACTGTGCAACAAGTGTTTTTCTAAGTGTTCAAAATAATGTCATCTTAGTGTGACTTACTCCATCAAATACTGTAATCTAATTCTGTCCCGACTGAATGAAATAGTAGAATTAGCTAAGATTTGCTTTCCAATTTATTAGGTGTACCTCTCTGCGAAACATAAGGGACAACGAGGAAAAGGATTCTGCGTTCCGTGGGATATGTACAATGATCTCAGTCAACCCCAGTGGAGTAGTCCAAGTAAGATGCATGAATAGAACTTTTCTCTCTTCTGTAGTAAAAGCTATATATGAAATATTAAAAAATTTAGCTCGATGTTGATTCCCTGTAGTACCTGATGTAGCTTTATTTTGAGGTCAAGGAGACAAAAAAGTTTATATTGTGATGATACGTATCATGATAGTTCAGGAATTCTTCATCAGTAATTATCACGTATGGAAAGGAGGAGATGACTAGTAGCGTTACAGTCAACTGTTGTCTTTTACTTGCAGTGAATATGTAAAAAATGAACTTTATTTAAAATAACTCTGTTTTGGTATTTGTCAGGGTTGTTTTTTTGTGTTGAGGAGCTGTTTTTTCAGAGGCATTCCAGGCTTTTCAAAAACAAACAAACAAAAAAGAAAACAAAAGAAAAACAATAAGAGTAATAACCACCCCTTCATTTTTAAAACTTGGCTAGGGAAGATTCTGTTTCAGCTTTGGATACATTACTTAAATAGTCAGCATGACAAGGAAGACATTTTTAAAATGTTAAATGTCTAGAATAGAATATGACTTCGCTCTTCAGTCTCCACAGCTCTAAAATAAAGCTACACCAGTGTAATATTTCGTGAGAGGAAAACTAAGGTGAATTTCTCTCTCCTTTGCCTGGAATCCTTCTCCCTGAAACACAAGAATTGAGCCTCTATCTTTTTTTGAAATTTTCTGTTCCTTTCACTTATGCATTATTCTGTATTTATAGAATCATAGAATGGTTTGGGTTGAAAGGGACCCTTAAGGATCATCTAGTTCCAACCTCCCTGCCATAAGCAGGGACATCTTCCACTAGACCAGGTTGCTCAAAGCCTCATCCCACTTGGCCTTGAACACTTCCAGGGACGGGGCATCCACAACATCTCTGGGCAACCTGTTCCAGTGCCTCACCACCCTCATAGTAAAGAATTTCTTCCTTATATTTAATTTAAATCTACCTTCTTTTAGTCTAAAGCCATTACTCCTTGTCTTATCACTACACTCCCTGACAAAGAGTTCTTCAGCTTTCTTGTAGGCCCACTTTAGGTACTGGAAGGGTACAATAAGGTCTTCCCAGAGCTTTTTCTTCTCCAGGCTGAACAACCCGAACTCCCTCAGCCAGTCTTAATAGGAGAGATGCTTCCAGCCCCTCGATCATCTTCATGGCCCTTGTCTGGACTTGTTCTAATACTTCCGTATCCTTCTTGTATTGGGGGCAGCAGAGCTGAACACAGCAATCAATGTGGGGTCTTAGAGCAGAGTAGAGGGGGAGAATCACCTCCCTCAACCTACTGGCCATGCTTTTGATGCAGTCCAGGATACAGTTGGCTTTCTGAACTGCAAGCACACATGGCTAGCTCACGTTGATCTTCTCTTCAACCAACATCCACTAGGTCCTTCTCATCAGGGCTACTCAGGTGCAACTCCTTTCACTTGGACTTGTTGAATATCATGAGGTTTGTACAGGACCATTTCTCAAGCTTGTCCAGGTCCCTCTGGATGGCATCCCTTCCCTCCAGTGTGTCAACCACAGCACGCAGCTTGGAGTCGTCAGCAAACTTGGTGAGGATGCACTCAGTCCTACTGTCCATGTTGCTGACAAAGATGTTAAGATCTTTAGCATAGCCGCCTTCTGCTGTCCATTTGTTCTTTCACACAAGCTAAGGGGAGGGGGAAATAAAGTGAATTTATCAACTTAGTGATTAAAGACTAGTGTTTTAATGGTGTTGTAAGAGGTGTAATGCATGACAGCAGATGAACTAAGTGCAGGGATTATGGTGTGGCTTTGTTTTTGAACATGTATCATAAACATTCTGTGTGTCCCAGAAACAACTTCTTGCTCTAGTTGAAGAAATACAGCAGCTTTTTTTTCCAAATTTGCAAGAGAAAGTTGCAAGTGTGGTCTTGAGTTTGTTGCTTGTTAAGATGATTGTTTCTTGGTACACGTACTGAAAGAATTCAAAGTTAGGCAAATGTGGTGTGGGAAGGGAGAAGTGTATTTCAATAAGCTTATGAAACAAAGCTTTTCCTACACCCAGCTAGTTCTATTTCTGTACACTAAGGCATAAAATACCTCACCATTATTTCCTATATTAACTGGAATATAAATGCATTTTTAAAAAGAGTTGTGAATTAGGATCAAAGATGCTGCATAGTTCATAGAACGAATGTCAAACCATTGCTTTTAGACCTATAAATTGAGGTTTCTAACCTATGTGATTGTTTAATCTTGTAGGACTTTATATTTTTTTGTGATGCTGTTGCATCATGGATTAACCCAAAAGATGACCTCAGAGACCTGTTCTGTAAGGTAATGTTTCAAATATGATGGTATGCCCTAACTATGGTTGTTTTGGATCCTCTGTTTCTTGCTTTTTATTTCCAATATTAGGACTTCCCATGTTTGTGGTCACAGAGGCTTCTTTGTAAAATCATAAACTTTCAAACAAAACATCATAAAATCTGAAGATTTTCTTAAACTTTTTCTTATATGCATTCAGATTATTCCAAACTTCTTTTCTTCTTTTTAATGGTGTTGAAAAGTTCATTTGGGATTTTATTTGAAAGTATAATCATCTTCAAAGAGCTTTTCACAATGCCAGCCTGCTATGTTTTGACTGCATTTTTTTTTTTTTTTTTTTAGAAAACGAGATCTATATGGTTCAAGACTCTTTTTTTTGGCCACAAAGATGTCTGTTATTTTTGAGAAATATCTAGAAAAATGCAAATAAAAATATCTCAATGTTATGCTGATCTGTTAATCTTGCTTTTGCTGAAGCCTTCTTAGATGAACAAATCTTCAAGAAACTAATGTACATTGATACCCAAGAATACATCCCTAGACAAAGTGTCAATCAAGTTTAAGCCAAAGAGCTATTTATCTTGTGTAAAATAAGCAGGAGAAAAAAAAAAAACACCTAGGAAGTGATAGATTATATCTTGGCATTAGTGTCTTTTTAACCTAAAACATCCTTATTTTAGTTTCATGAACAAATGCTGTTACTGTTCAGTAGTATGGCTTCCTTCATATGTTGTAAATTGAGATATCTCTTTTTAGGAGGGATGTATGTGAAAAGTTAATGATACTTCTTTTAAAGCTAAAATAGGGTATATTTCTTACATGGATTATGGGTCAGCATTGGCACTTTAAGTAATGCCAAGTGTGAACATCAGGACAGAAGCTAGAATTTTTGAATCCCATCTTGAGGAGGAAAGAAATCTCACTGTACTAGTTAGGAGACAGGCTAAGAGGCTTTGAAAAGAACATTAGGTTCAGGAAATGCACAGTCAAGTATTCTAGTGTCGGCAGAAGGAAACATCAAATACTTACAAGATTAAAAGAAAGTCCATGATGCTCTCTGTGATGATTATCCAAAGCAGTTTCAGTGCATTTTTCTGTACTAGTTCTTCAGCACTGAATACTTGCTTCAATAATTCAGCTTTTTTTTCTTTTCATATTCTTTCCAACATATTCATATGGGATCTAATGCATTCAAGCTAGACAAAATGTTTTATGGTCACTTGGCATAAGGACATACTTGATTTTTACAATGTATTCTCTTGTGCTTTTCTCCATGCAATATATATATGTATTAATCTGTGTGGATAGCTATATTATTCTACATGCCATGCTTAACTGAAATATTTTTTTCTTTTAAGAAAGGCATTACTAAATTTCCTTTGTTTAACACTTCATTTGAATTCTCCAATTAAATATTTGACAGATGCACAATCCAGGATCTGTGGCCTACTGCATACATTGCTAGAAAATAATGATCATGTATCTACTGTTGAGTAATTCTTTACCTCCCCCCCCATATGTAGATTCTTCATGGATTTAAAAATCAAGTTGGGGATGAGAATTGGAGGCATTTCTCTGACCAATTTCCTCTTCCCTTAAAAGAGCACCTTGCAACTTACTACGGAGTTTAACCTCGTGCACTGTACCTGCAGTCCCATAATTAAAGGTAGGCACACAAATCTTCCTTGCTAAACAGAGCTGTATAACAGACTTCCTCCCTATTTGCATTATATGAAACGTAATTGGATAGATTACAATTTTTCAGATGCACTGGGGCAAATATCTTCCCTTCCTATAAGAAAGGGCAGGGGGGAAGATAGTGTGCCTAAATGTTGGTAGCATAGCTGTAGCAAAAGCAGTCGTCTGACTCAGTTACATCTACATTACCAGTCTTATCTCGCTACGCTACCATACATATTATACACTCACCTTTCCTTCTATAAAACGTGCCTGATCAGGTTTAGTAAGCAAAGTAATTAATATGATCCTCAAGTAATCATACTAAAGATACAGACTCCCTGTGTGTGTTATGAATAAGTAGATGGCAAATGTGGTCTAAGCAGGAATATTTTTTCTAGGATAGGAAAGCAACTTTAAGACATGTTAGCCATGAGAAGTCCAATACATTCCTTATCACATATTAGATAGATGATCTTTGCACTGAATAAAGGATGTTATGCTAATCTGTAACTCTTCTGACTGTAGAGGTTTATGTTTCGGTTAGGTTGATGTTTTTGTTATTGCAGTGTTCCACTTCAGCAATTCTGAATTGGTGCATACAGTTCTGTCACAGGGAATACTTCAACAAAGAACAGTGATTGTTCGTTCTAGAATAGTTATATTATTATGCCACCTTGCTTTGTATGTTCTCTGTGCACACTATATAAAGCAAAGGTCTCATGTAGAAAGTAGTCTGATACTGTGAGGAGGTTATTATACTACCCAAAAAAGAGGGGAAATTAAGTTTTATTCATTTAATTGTTATATAATTTTAATATTTGATGTAGAATTTTTGTACTGAAATTATTGGAGTGAATCATGCAATTCTGTTTTATTATTGAATGAGCAACTATTTTAAAGTCAGCCTAAAATTTTTCAGAGTTAGCAATATAAGAAATACTGTTTTAATTACATCTTTGATCTGAACAACGGATTAAAAATAAAACAACTTCAAACATTTATGTGTTTATCTATGAGGGCGTTTTAGTTTTGACATAAGGTTTGTTTGTTTGTTTTTCCTCCTAATGAGGAAGAATGCAAAATGATAAAATTCTCAGTTTGTATTGAGGGAGATGCCTTGTGGTGGTGGTTTTTTTTGTTTGTTTTTAAACCACCTAAAGATCAAATCATTAGGTTAATAGAAGGTATGTTTAATATTCTTTTTTAATGTCATAACTACCACATAATTTTGTATTAAATGGGCAAAAGCTTGTTAAAATATATAGGACTGCTTAAATCTTAAGCTTACCCACAATAGTGGGACTGAAGGTATAGCTTTAAAACATGCATTATTTCATGGATAATAATCTTGGTATAAATACAAACTTAAAAACAAATTTGTGCCTAGATTTTCCCTTTGAAGGTTGGTACCTACTGCTTTAAAAAAAAAGGCAAAAAAAAGCTCTTTGTTTATGCACAGGTCTGTCAGTTAAGATGTGAAGTAAGATTTAACTATACCTCTATCTCTTCTTTTTACAGGTCCTTCAGTCTGGGAGTCTATGAGGGAGTCTCTGCACCCAGGGAAATATTACCCTTTACCGGGGGAAGGGTAAACCAGTAGGAAATACAGTACAATCCCAACCGTACTGGGAGGGGTGGGAGGGAAGTTGCTGTCACTGTATTAAGTCAATGTTGGGAAATGTTTAAACATTTCCATGTTTAACATGGAACAATGGAGCCTTTGTAGGTTAAAATCTGTCTCCTATTACAACTCTGCAATGGACGTTAAGAAGAAGGAAAAAAATATTCACAAAACAGCACTTCCTGGAATATCGTGGGGAATTGTACCAAAACAAGAAACCTAAGAATGGGGGATCACAAACAGTAAAAGGCTTTCTTTTTTTCTTTTATGGTGTTTTTTTTTTTTAAGTAAGGTTTTCCTACATTATTTCATCCTGCTTGATGGGATTCCTAGGTATCTACATGTTAATGAAGAACTACGCAAATGAACCTAGTACAGTTCAAATGCAGCTTGTGTATGTATTAGGAATAGGCACTTGCAGTGTACAATATAGAAACCCCATTGTAAACTAATAAAGGTTAATTTGGACAAAATGAAGCAAACTGCAAGCTGCCAAGTGAGTCACTCCTTTCATTTTTACTTTTTTTTAAAATTTAAAGTAGTAGATATGATATTTGATTACTATACTTCATTAGGTTTAATTTCTAGAGTAAGGCATTATTAGCATGCAGTTTAAGGTTCAGGCATGCATTCTGGCTCATAGTCATCAGAAGTAATTTAAATTAGTGGGGGAAGTAGCATGCTTTTGCATAACATGGAGTAAAATTGTTATACATTTACCTATTTTTGCACCAGTTTTGTGTTGTGGTTTACCAATTCAATATAGCCCTGCATTTAAAATTCCTTTTCTAAAATTCTGTGGATTTTATTTTTATTGAGAACATAGATATAAAGTACTGTAGCTAACAATTAGGCCTTGAAATTTCTTTAGGAGCTGTTAACAATAAGATTGTATTGTGTGTAACCTGCACAATATGGAAAGCTGAAATAGCTGTGCAAAATACTTGCCTCTGTGCTGTCAATGTGATGTGCTTTCTTTATGGTTATATAGTGATTTTTATCAGAATCTCTAAAACTAAGTTACATGGTAAGACCCGTTAAAGGCTGCATAAATGTTGGTTGGCACATGAAGAAAATTGTGAAGTTGATGATGACTGTTCTATTTATGTTTATTCCCTCTTAACATATTACCTTCTATGCTTTCCTTTTGTTCAAAGCATGATCTTAAAGAGATGTTTAAGTTTATGTATGTAATGCAGGGTATCTACACTGTATTGACTGATGCATGTTGGTGGCCCTTTGTGATGTAGTTAAATGCACAAGTGTGCAAGTTTAAAACTACAGTGTAAAATTGGTTTGGATCCTCTTCATTTCATTTGTTTAGCTTTTTTGTAGGTTTTTCTTTTTTTTTTCTCTACTTACATGTATTCCTGTAAATAAATCCTTGTTAAGTTAACCCTTTACTTTTCCTTCAATGTGTATTTTCTTATGTACTGTGAATGTGAAATCCTAACTGGTACACTTGATCTTGTGTCCATCTCAAGTCTTTATTAATTTAGAGCATAAAGAGTATCCCATGATGATAAAGGAAAACTGAGAGATCTTTAACTCTCTGACCTCTGCTGGTCAGAGGTGAAGCCTCACCTTTCAATTTTTCAAGTGCTGCATAATTAATCTGCAAAACAAAATCCATAACAGCCTTTTTATAGATTTAGTTTCTTACCTTTACATTGCAGAATGGATACTGGATAAGTTTTTTGTGTGTGTGTTGTTTTTGTTTGTTTGTTTTTAAGAACTTGCTCTTCTTTGCATGGTTCTGTTCTTTGAGTGTTAAATGATTTAGTCATTGCACTGAAGTTTGAGCTGTGTGAACATATGCTGTTTAAAGAGTTGTGCATTTTTAATTTTTTAAATGCGTGATAGCATGTGTTTTACATGCTGCCCCCCCCTTTTTGTTGGCTTTGCAAGACTGAATAGAGAGTAGTTCAGACGTACTGTATGAAGTATGTTCCCTAATACTTGTACATAGTCTTTACTCAATTTGATCAATGTGAATAACATTGACAATAACAATGGCATATGATAACTTGCTTTCAAATTACATTGCTAGTTAAGAAGGAATTTTGTATTTACTAGTAACTCTGAAGTAAATTGGTAATGGTTTTAGTCACCTCTAAATCAAATTCTGAAAGAAGGAAAAAAAAAAGCTTTAAGATTTAGCAAAGTGTGATATTATTTTAGCCCCCAACTTGCTTTAATTTTGAGTATGTTTAAGTATTAGAAAAGAGTTTCAGATAAATGACACTTAAAATGCAATAATCATAGATTAGAAAACCTGCTTAATTAACACTAGCATTACAGCTAGAATCTGAGTTTAACTAAACATTTAAATTTCAGAAAGCCCTGTTAATCAAATAAAACCACTCCACCTCATCTCAAATTAGTTTAGGATGTAACTTCTGTACATATATATTTTAATTGATATTTGTACAGATGTGAACTGATTTGGCATAACAACAAGTAATTAAAATAAGGCAAAAATAAACAGTACTGACAAAAAGTAGTCTTTTGTATCAGTAAGTCCTCTCATAGTATATCTTAAAGCAAATAAACCATATTTCTAGTGCATAATATAGTGCAGAAATTTGCAGAAGCCATTTAGGGTATAATGTGAGGTAAGAGAAGTTCTGAATCAGCATTAACAGTTATAATTAAAGTATTGCCTCATGGGATATATTAAAGAGCATCTTAATTCTTGTGGTATAATCTTGACAATTCTTGAATGTTGATTGAATACTTATATTGGTATAACTGAGGTTTTGTTACATTCTAGTGTTTCTGCCTCTTAGCATACTAAAAACACTGCTTACTTCATTTGCTACTTAGACATTGAATTAAGTTCTGTTAGTGTGCTAAACTACAGAAATAGCTGCTGCTAAGTAAATGATGTAGATTTTCTACTTAAATATTTTTGTTGTAGGAACCTCAGGAGGTCAGTGTTTACTAGTTTTACAGTTTTTTTATATATGCCTTTTTCCCATTTTGAGTTTCCCTTTCTGAAGGATTCTGAGAGCAAACAAAAGCTGCTGATCAGCTGCTGAACCTCAGTTGGTAACAGAAACTGTATTTAAAACCAGTATAAATGTATCTCTTTGGCAGTTTTAAAATGCTGTTCAGTTAGTGTTAGGTGAAGTACAATCCTATTTATTTGTTTTCATTACACGTTTAGGAAACAGCTCTTTTCATTTAGGAAAACAAAATTAGAATAGTTTGCTATTTTAACCATTGCAAGCAAAAAAATCAGTTTTGTATCTTTTTTCCAAATATTATTTGAATAATGAATATGTACATTTAAAAAATATAAAGTAATACTTATGCTTTAGTTTATTGCTCCTTAAAGCTTGTACTTGAAATATCAATTTAGAAGGATGGGTTTAAAATTTAATCATTTTAATTTTTAAATGTTATGAAGTAGCATTAATTTTGTATTTAACAATATTAATACATTTTTATTTTTATTAGGGTTTTTATGTTAGCATCAATCATTATTACTTAAACTGCATATATTGTCTAATAGTAAAATGTATATTCTAAAACTAACTAAACTAAGTGGATTTCCTCCAGTGAAACTCATTGCTACTTAGAAAGATTCAAATACTAGCTTTAACTCAGGTGAATACTCTTGTACCTTTTTTGTTCAGGATAAATGCTTATAAAAATGTCTTAATTATTATCAGTTTAAGACAGTGCCTAATATGAAATACATAAAATTACTCTAAATTAACTTTCTACTGTGGGACAATAATGACTTGTGCTTCACCCATTTTATTCATATTGAATGTATTAACAGATAAAGGTGCAAAAACATTCTTCCCTTGAAGAGAATGCATCCGTATTCAAACAACTGAAATATTTCTGGAAAAAATGCTTTAAATGCAACACTGTATTGGAAATCTTTTATTTCAGATTTTGTCAAGGAAAGAAATTGCAACTTAATGCTAATTGCCTCAATGCTCTTTCATGTGGATGATAAATGCATAAAGCTTCTAATATAGGGTCTAAAGAATAACTTTTTATCTTAAAGGTTAAGCTCTACAATGAAATAACTGCTGTACATTATAAAACATCCTGCAGTTGTCTCAAACTGATGTTTGTGTATGTATGTTATTGGATATACTTATGTAATATATAACTTCATATTGAGTAAATAAAACTCAATCAGTAGCTGTGTATTTCACTCACCTATGCATTCTCCAGAATTACTTGCATCCATCAGTCTATCAGAAGTATTCTTCTCCAATAGAAACTTTTTTTTGTCTGCCACTGATGCTTGCTCTTTTAACTTAATGGTTGGACTAAGCCAGTTTTAGATTAATTTAAATGGGAAAATCTGAGGTGAGTACTCTCATTGCTTGCCTTATAGAGTATATTCTGCTAAAATAATAAGGATATTTACTCACTTGAATGTATTTGTAAGGGAAGTTAAAATGGCTCTATAAAAATGTATCCCTGTGTGGTGTTACAGTATACTGTCACTTTTTATAAGCTGGTTCTATTGTGCTACTCCAGCCATAGGTATCTATTTACTTTGGATAAGCAACGAAACTGAGAAGGTCTGGGTGACTTTTGTGGGGACAGTGATTAGAAAAAATAGATTGGTATAAGCAAATTTATTTAACTGTTGAAATCTCCAGTATAATAGTTTTTTTTTTTTTTTTTTTTTTAAATGGGAAGAGATAGATATATTGTATGTTGTCTGACTTATATTAAACACTTCTAAAATTTTAAATCAGATGCAGTATATAAAATTGTTTTAAATAAAAAATGACTGGATCTTTCCGCTGGCAACTTAGGTTATATGAGTTTTGCTTGAAAGCTTTAAATCTGGTGTTTCTGTATCTGCCACAGTATTGGAATATTTACTTCAAACATATCCTCCTGCAACATCTCAAACTACTAAATTGAGTGATATGTCTTGAAGTCTGCCTATGTGCTAACAAAACTTCATTTTAAATAGAATATGGTTTTCATTTTTGATAAGCTGCTGAATTTTAAAGAGTTTTTGGGGCCACCAAATTTTGGATCATGCAGACTATATATATATATGGTACTGTAGTAATTCTGTGTTTACATTTGTATGATGTGACACTGTGAATGTTAATTACTGCTTGAATATGTTAATAAAGTTGTTTAAATATAGATGTTGCATTCCAGTTTTTAATGAAAGATTAAAATTTCAGGTTCAATTTTTGTCTGACTCAGTAGTGCACTTTTCTGTTTCACACATGGAAGTTCTGGAGTCCATTCCTGAATAAGGAATTTCATTTTATCTGAAAGAAAATGACCTTTGGATATGTTACGTTCAGTTCAGTTTAGATGCTTCGTGCTGCTTGGGGGCAGATCAGTGTAGACATAGGAGTTTACCTGAACTGAAATTAATGTCTGTTGGATAATGACTGGTAATTGCTTTACTACTGAGAAATGGTATGGTGACTGCATTTTTATTTGAAATAGCTGATGCTTGCTAAGTCTGATTTCTCCCACCCCCATTTGGTCATTCTCATTACTTATGTTATTAATAATCTGAATAAAAATAGGAGTAAGCTAAAAATAAAAGAAAATAAATCAAGACTTTTTGAACCAAACTTTGTAGAGGTCTTAATCTATTTTTTAATCTAGCTTTTGATCTCTTCTTCCACTTGTGTAACTTCCTTCATTTTACAGACTGTAAAATGAAAGTATAAAACTAACACTGATAGCTCTCTGGACAAAATCCACCTGTATTGATTTGAACATTTCATGTTCAATATTTAACAGTTGGTCAATTACATATAGACAACAATTCCATATGTCTATCATAGATAGCATCTACATTGTAATGATTAAATAAGATGCATTGTCATAATAAAGTATAGCTACTACGTGGATTCATAATAAATATAGTAGAAATTGACTGCTGTGTACTTGGCTGAAACTCTCTTTAACTGAGGATTTTAGATTTCTGTATCCAAAAAAAAAGGAGAAAAACATGGAATAGTCATTAACAGCAGTGTAGGTGTCAAGTTAATTAGAAGAGAAATCAATTCCTGTTAGCTGTAAGACATGAGTGCACCAGTGACTGGGGGTGGTGGTGGTTAAATGTTTTTCTTTCAAATAGCCCTTCCCACTCCCCTTATGTTGTGGGGAACCTATTATAACACATCCTGTTGTCAGTAGGATACTTATACAAAATAACCAAGTCCAGTGACTCAGAGCCTGATCTTTAGCTGTGGCATCTAATTTTGAGTCTGAGGTTAATTACTATTTGTTTACACAAACAAGATGAGTAGAGTAAGTATTAACATCTTGAATAAGTGAAATGAATGTTATAAATAAGTTCATCGTCAGATTGCAACAGGGCAAAGGATTGTCTTTACAACATATGTCATGCTATTCCTTTTAAAATATATATTACTTTTGCTTTTAATATAAACACGGACTTGAATAAAAATAAAGCATTTCAATAGGAATATGTTGTACATAAAATAATTTCTTACATGTTAAATGTTCAAAAAATAGATGTTAGTAGCTTTTGTTATCTCAGAATGACTCAATGAAACATACTGCTTATATAAATTTTTCCTGGGTTTGGCTAGGATAGAGTTAATTTTCCTCTTTGTACCTGGTATGGTGCTGTGTTTTGGATTTAGGATGAAATTAATGCTGATAACACACTGATGTTTTAGTTGTTGCAGAGCAGTGCCTACACTAAGCCAAGGACTTTTCAGCTTCTCATACCACCCTGCCCGCGGGCAGGCTGGGGGTGTAGCAGGAGCTGGGAGGGCACAGAGCCAGGACAGCTGACTTGAACTAGCCAAAGGGATCTTCCATACCATGTGATGTCACGCTGAACAGCTAATATGGAGTAGTGGGCTGATGTGGGCAGGGGCATCAAGTTGGTGGTGGGGTGGTGAGCAATTGCATTCTGTATCGCTTGCTTTGTGTACGTTCTGTTATTATTATTTTATCATATTTTTTTCTGTCCCATTAAACTCTATCTCAACACCCAAGCTTTTACTACGTCCCACTGTGAGAGGGTGGTAGTGGTGAGCAAATGGCTGTTTGGTGATTAGCTGCCTACCGGGCTAAAACACAAAAGTATTAAGGGAAAGTGCATTTCTTTCAGAAGCGTTTACTACCGTTTTCCATAAAATGAACAATATATACCATTGAAACCTTTAAAAAGTCACCCAAGTACTAATCTGAATAATGGCAGACTTGAAATATTTTTTTTCTCCAATGATCTGTACACTTTAAGGAAAAGAGGTGGAATTATGATGCACATCTTTATGCCATCACTTACACATACATGCTTTAATAAGGAATTACTTTTGAATCACTCAGGTTTTCATTTTTTTTTACCTCAGTTGTTTTTTGTTTGTTTGTTTGTTTGTTTTGCCAATTTGAATTCTAAAAGTGAAAGTTGAGGTATTTTGTATTCCAGCTTCAGCTATGAACTTTTTTCATAGAATCATTAAGGTTGGAGAAGACCTCCAAGATCATCTGGTCAAACCATCCCCCTACCACCGTCACCCACTAAACTATGTCCCTAAGCACCACATCCAACCTTTCCTTAAACACACCCAGGGACAGTGACTCCACTACCTCCCTAGGGAACCCCTTCCAATGCCTGACTACTCTTTCTGAGAAATGTCTCTCAATTTCCAATCTAAACCTACCCTGGTGCAACCTGAGGCTGTTCCCTCTAGTCCTGTCACTGTTTATCTGCAAGAAGAGGCTGACCCCAAGCTCCCTTCCTTTCAGGAAGTTGTAGAGAGCAATAAGGTCTCCCGTGTGCCTCCTCTTCTCCAGACTAAACAACCCCAGTTCTCTCAGCCACTCCTCATAAGACTTGTGTTCCAGACCCTTTACCAGCTTCGTAGCCCTTCTCTGGACACGCTCCAGGGCCTCCATGTCTTTCTTGAAGTGAAGGGCCCAAAAATGAACACAGCATTCAAGGTGTGGCCTCACCAGAACTGAGTACAGGGGGACGATCATCTCCCTGGTCCTGCTGGCTACACTATTCCTGATACAACCCAGGATGTTGTTGGCCTTGGCCACCTGGGCACACTGCTAGCTCATGTTCAGGCAAGCATTGACCAACACCCCCAGATTATTTTCCTCTGCACAGCTTTTGAGCCACTCTGCCCCAAGCCTGTAGCTTTGCATGGGGTCATTGTGACCAAAGTGCAGGACCTGGCACTTAGCCATGTTGAACCTCATCCCATTGGCCTCTGCCCTTTGATCCCTCTGCAGGGCCTTTCTACCCTCTGGAAGACTGACACTTAGCCCCCCCCCCCCCCCGCATGGTGTCATCTGGAAACTTCCTGAGGGTGCACTCAATTCCCTTGTCCAAATCATCAATAAAGATATTAATCACAGAATCACACAGAATCACAGAATTTCTAGGTTGGAAGAGACCTCAAGATCATCGAGTCCAACCTCTAACCTAACCCTAACAGTCCCCACTAAACCATATCCCTAAGCTCTACATCTAAACGTCTTTTAAAGACTTCCAGGGATGGTGACTCCACCACCTCCCTGGGCAGCCTGTTCCAGTGCCTAACAACCCTTTCAGTAAAGAAGTTCTTCCTAACATCCAACCTAAAAATCCCCTGGCGCAACTTAAGCCCATTCCCCCTCATCCTGTCACCAGGCACGTGGGAGAACAGACCAACCCCCACCTCGCTACAGCCTCCTTTAAGGTATCTGTAGAGAGCGATAAGGTCGCCCCTGAGCCTCCTCTTCTCCAGGCTGAACAAGCCCTGCTCCTTCAGCCGCTCCTCGTAGGACTTGTTCTCCAGGCCCCTCACCAGCTTCGTAGCCCTTCTCTGGACTCGCTCAAGCACCTCCACGTCCTTCTTGTAGCGAGGGGCCCAAAACTGAACACAATACTCGAGGTGCGGCCTCACCAGAGCCGAGTACAGGGGGACGATCACCTCCCTAGCCCTGCTGGTCACGCTGTTTCTGATACAAGCCAGGATGCCGTTGGCCTTCTTGGCCACCTGGGCACATTGCTGGCTCATATTCAGCCGACTGTCCACCATCACTCCCAGGTCCTTCTCTGACAGGCAGCTCTCCAACCACTCATCTCCCAGCCTGTAGCTCTGCTTGGGGTTATTGCGCCCCAGGTGCAGGACCCGGCACTTGGCCTTGTTGAACTTCATGCAGTTGACCTCAGCCCATCGGTGCAGCCTATCCAGATCCTCCTGCAGAGCCTTCCTACCCTCGAGCAGATTGACACACGCAGCTAACTTGGTGTCATCTGCAAACTTACTGAAGGTGCACTCAATGCCCTCGTCCAGATCATTGATGAAGATATTAAAGAGGATCGGCCCCAGCACTGAGCCCTGGGGGACGCCACTAGTGACTGGCCTCCAACTGGACTTGACTCCATTCACCACGACTCTTTGGGCCCGGCTATCCAGCCAGTTTCTAACCCAACGAAGCGTGCACCAGTCCAAGCCATGAGCAGCCAGTTTCTTGAGGAGAATGCTGTGGGAGAAGGTGTCAAAAGCCTTGCTGAAGTCAAGGTAGACCACATCCACAGCCTTTCCCTCATCCACCCAGCGCGTCACTTTGTCATAGAAGGAGATCAGGTTCGTCAAGCAGGATCTGCCTTCCATAAACCCATGCTGACTGGGCCTGATCGCCTGCTTGCCCTTCAAGTGCCGCATGATGACTCTCAAGAGGATCTGCTCCATGAGCTTCCCTGGCACTGAGGTCAAACTGACAGGCCTATAGTTCCCCGGGTCTGCCCTCCGGCCCTTCTTGTAGATGGGCGTCACATTTGCTAGCCGCCAGTCAGCTGGGACCTCCCCCGATAGCCAGGACTGCTGATAAATGATGGATAGGGGCTTGGCCAGCTCCTCTGCCAGTTCTCTCAGTACCCTCAGGTGGATCCCATCCGGCCCCATTGACTTGCGCACATCCAAGTGCCGTAGCAGGTCACCAACCAGTTCTTCATGGATGGTGAGGGCCACATCCTGCTCCCCATCCCCTTCCACCAGCTCAGGGTACTGGGTATCCAGAGAACAACTGGTATTGCCGCTAAAGACTGAGGCAAAGAAGGCATTGAGCACCTCCGCCTTTTCCTCATCTCTTGTAACTAAGTTTCCCCCTGCATCCAGTAAAGGATGAAGGTTCTCCTTAGTCCTCCTTTTTGTGTTGATGTATTTGTAAAAACGTTTTTTGTTATCTTTAACGGCAGTAGCCAGATTGAGCTCCAGATGAGCTTTGGCCTTCCTAATTTTGTCCCTGCACAGCCTCGCTACATCCTTATAGTCCTCCCTAGTGGCCTGCCCACTTTTCCAAAGATTATAAACCCTCTTTTTTCTCCT
The DNA here is from genome assembly GCA_011075105.1 of Heteronetta atricapilla. Classification (NCBI taxonomy): domain Eukaryota; kingdom Metazoa; phylum Chordata; class Aves; order Anseriformes; family Anatidae; genus Heteronetta; species Heteronetta atricapilla. The sequence goes on from MU014703.1 coordinate 368,669, forward strand.
AAGCTCAAGCCACAATTCTCTGTTGAGCTAGGCTGGTCTTCTTCCCCGCTGGCTCATCTTTGGGCACATGGGGACAGACTGCTCTTGCGCCATTAGGATTTCCCTTTTGAAGAGCTCCCAGCCTTCCTGGACCCCTCTGCCCTTTAGAACCGCCTCCCAAGGAACTCCACCAACTAGTGTCCTGAGCAGCCCAAAGTCAGCCCTCCGAAAGTCCAATACAGCAGTTTTACTGGTCCCCTTCCTGGCCTCGCCAAGAATAGTGAACTCCACCATTTCGTGGTCACTCTAAGAGGATGAGCCCCAACACTGACCCCTGGGGAACACCAGTTGTGACTGGTCGCCAGCTGGATTTAATTCCATTCACCACTACTCTCTGGGCCTGGCTGTCCAACCAATTTTTAATCCAGCAAAGAGTATACCTGTCCAAATTTTTGTGAAATCTAAATTTGTATTTAAAATACGGAAATAAAACATGTCAAGATGTTACACTGATAATTTTCTTACCCATTTTTCCTTTTACCACTTGGCAAAATGGATAGTTATGAATTTTCTCTATTAAGCATACTTAGTCTTCCCCTGTGTTTACAGAATACAGTTTAATTTGGATGCATAACTTTTTGCAAAGTTACTGTCACTAATATCAATATTTTAATTTGTTCATTATTTTTCTTTGCTCCCCCAGTGCTTAACAAAATTATATGTGGCATTTACATTTATCTTATAAAGTATTGTACAGAATGAGAAGCAGTGTAATTTGTTGGTCCTTTTAATTTGAAATGATTGTCAAGGAATGTCACACATGTAGAGGTGTGTGAACTGAAAAGGACTTTGATTTAAACAAATAAAAAGGTGGTGCTTTTATTCCCAGAACTGCATCTTGACACAGGGCATGTTTCATTGCCTTTCTTTAACTTTATAATATTTGAAAAGAAATTTCAGTCATTCTACATATGTTTAATCATTGGTTTGCATATATAGTTTTTCATTCTGAAATGTGCTTGCTCAAATAAACATTTTGGAGCCATGTCCAAAATAATCCCAGGCCTGTAACTACATGCATCTTTCCTTCTAGTGTTGGAAATACTACAAAGAACAGATGAACGGCATGACAAAATAAGACCAGCTACTAGGATGAAAAATAACTCTGTCCTAACTGAAACCAGGACACCCCAGCAAAACAAACAATCCGGTCAAAGTTGTACTTGATCGTCCTAGCAACAATACACTACAGTCATTCCCAATTGGTCCTTTGATGTTCAACAGAATTTTATGAACGTGAGTACCCCACAAGGTGAGGTATGTTACTGTGGAGACATCCACTCGAGTGCTCCCTCTGGTTCTTGCTGAGAAGGTGTCCACAGTGGCAACCATGGCAGATGGGCTGCAGCTTGGAAACCTGCTCCACCGTTGTCCTGGTTTCAGTTAGGACAGAGTTATTTTTCCTCCTAGTAGCTGGTAGAGTGCTATATTTTGGATTAGGATGAGAGGAGTGCTGATAACATGCTGATGTTTTAATTGCTGCAGAGCAGTGCTTACACTAAGCCAAGGACTTTTCAGCTCCTCGCTCTGTCCTGCCAGCGGGCAGGCTGGGGGTGCAGCAAGAGCTGGGAGGGGACAGACCCAGGACAGCTGACCCAAACTGGCCAAAGGGGTATTCCATACCATCTGACGTCATGCTGAACAATATATAGGGGTGGCTAGCCAGGGTGGGGGGCGCGGCTGCTCGGGGTTGGGCTGGGCATCGGTCAGCGGGTGGTGAGCAATTGCATTGTGCATCACTTCTTTGTACATATTTTTATTATTATTATTATCATTATTTTCCTGTCTTAATAAACTGTCTTTATCTCAACCCACAGGCTTCACTTTCCCGTTTCTCTCCCCCATCCCAGAGAGGGAGGGGGGAGGGTGAGCAAACGGCTGTGTGGTGTTTAGCTACCGGCCGGGTTAAACCACCACAACCGTGGTACTCCATGGGCTGCAGGGGGACAGCCTGCTTCACCATGGTCCTCACCACAGGCCCCAGTGGACTTCTGCTCCAGAGCCTGGAGCACCTCTCCCCCTCATTCTTCACTGACCTTGGAGCCTGCAAGGCTGTTCCTCACTCCTCTCACTTTCCCAGCTGCTGTGTTGCAGCATTTTTTCCCGCCTTAAATATGTTCTCACAGAGGCGCAAACAACATCACTTATTGGCTCGGCTCTGGTCAGCAGCAGGGCCCTTACCAAACATGGGGCAGCGTCTAGATTCTTCTCAGAGAAGCTTGCTACCAAAACCTTGCCACATAAAACCCACTACAGAGTGGGAGTGAGAGAGTGGTTGTGGTGGAGCTTAGCCGCTCAGCTGCATAAAACCACGACAGGTATATATAATAGAAAGTTACATTCTTTACTGTGCTTTCAAGCCTATAGTATTTATTCTGAGGAGAGACCGTGTGGTCTACAAACATGGCAGTAAATTTATTTCTGTTATTTCTATTTTCTCAAGTGTTATCTCTGTCCACAGAGAAGTTAAGAATGATACTTTTCAAGAGATTTATTCTATACTTTCATTAAAATTTTATACATGATGTAAGTTTTAAAAAATTGAGTGATTAATGGATGTTTTTTCATTAGAAAGATTATGCCAGCAGCTCAGACTTGCTAGATTAGGCTAAAGGTTTATTTATAGTAATTGCAGCTAGAAATGTGGAGAGCTTTCATAGGTGGATATTTTGATAACCAGTTGTTGCTGCTCTTGAAAGGTTCTGTATCTGCATGTTAGTACAAACATCAGTGTTTTAAAGCTTAGACATGGTATTATTTTTTTTCAGCACCATTAACTAGGAAACTGAGGTAAGAGTGTATCTTTAGAATAGCTGAATAAATCCATTCAGTATAGAAATCTAAGTTTGAGGAATGACCTATCACCTGCTTTCTTTTACCATATGGTTCATCTCTGTTAATCAGTAAATCTCTTCTAGTGGTGTACTGGGTCTGGCTGGGATGTTAACTTTCCCTGCAGCAGCCCATACAGTGCTATGCTCTGCACTTGTAGCTAAAACAACAGTGGTATCACACTGGTGTTGTGTCTGCTGCTGAGAAGTGCTGGCACAGCATCAGGACTTTCTCTAGCCCTCCTAGGGGGTGGGCAAAAAAGTGAGAAACATCATCAGGGCAGCTGACCCAAACCAACCAAAGGGATATTCCATACCATATGATGTCACACTCAGCAATAAAAGGTGGAAAAAGGAAGAAGAGGGGAGGGGTGGGCTCTCATTGCGAAAACGTCTGTCCTCTTCCCGAACACCGGCTACGTGCATTGAGGCCCTGCTTCAAGGACGTGGTCAAGCATCGCTTATTTGTGGGAAGTAGAGAGTAATTTTTTTTTTCTCTGCACTTCCACATAGCCTTTACTTGTTTTGTTTTGTTATTCCCTTTCCCCCTTCCTCTTCCCCTTTTCCCTTTTTTCCCTTTAGTTGAATTGTTTAATTAATAATAATATTTCCTTAATAATATATTTTTCTCTTTATTAAAATTATCCTTATCTCAAACGGTGAGTTGTTTTTTTTCTCCTTTACTTCTTCCCCTCCTCATCTGAGGAGGGGGAGTGAGAGAGCGGTTGTGGTGTTCAGTTGCCTAACACGGTCAAACCACCACAAGTGGCAGACCATCTTTGCCAATATTTTTCCCTGCATCTTGCAGCTATAATGATGTAAGACAACTGGAAACTTGATTAGATAAATAATTTTCTTTGTGCTATTCAAGTATGCACATAAATATATTTATACATGTTAAATTTCTTGAGTTGCTCTTGCATCATCTTTAGGAATATCACTTATCATTCTTATGTGTTGCTGATAGAGAAATGAGAAGAAAAATGCACACGCTGAAAAGTTAGGATTCCAAGTGCATTTGAAACATATTTAATAAGAACATCATTTATAGCAGTTGGTGGGTTTCTTGTTTGTTTCAGTATTAGGAACACAGCGGAACTTCTGTAAGCATATCTATTATGATTTAGCACTATGTAGAAAATAATAAAAAAAAAAACATAGTTGACTGAAAGGAAAAAATCCAGATGAGCATTAAATATTTTTTTTTCCTCTCAGTCCAGGACATTTGCACCACTGTGGGATGGTTTCAAAACCTCAACACAAAAAACTAGCAAGCTGCCACTTGGATCTTGTGCGGAGATTACAAGAACTAATAAAAGAAGTTCACAAGTATGGACATGAATAAATGAAAGCTTATAAAAAGGTTATTTTTTATTGTATGCGTGTCCAATGACTTCTTAACGTCAAAATTAAAATGGTTTGGTTTTGACAACTATGTTATATTTGGCAGACTAAAGGTGTTGTTTCAGGAACATTAGAAGCAGTGCAAAACATTGAAAGTGTCACTCAGGCCTGCTGTGGTTTAACCCGGCTGGCAGCTAAACACCACGCAGCCGTTCGCTCACCCTCCCCCCTCCCTCTCTGGGATGGGGGAGAGAAACGGGAAAGTGAAGCTTGTGGGTTGAGATAAAGACAGTTTATTTAAGAGAGAAAATAATAATAATAATAATAATAATAATAATAATAATAATAATAATATGTACAA
>MU014703.1:383243-429045 GCA_011075105.1 Heteronetta atricapilla
CAGCCATTAGGAGGAAAAACAACTCTGTCCCAACTGAAACCAGGACAAGGCCTTACAGAAGTCAAAGAAAAACTACAATGCAAAGTGTATTGAACAAGTACGTTTGAAAAAGGAAGGAGCAACAGAGGGACGTCAATAAGGTAGTTTTGTGACGTTAAATTCATTGTGTTGTCAATCTGTAATGCGTTCACCTTGTATTAGTAATTGAAATGCTCTAAAAGGACTAAAAGTAGGTAAATAGTGGTTATTTTATAACGTACGTACTTTGAATGCCTAGTTTTGTTGTTTTTTTTTACACTTCATCTAACTGCACTGCAGTTCTAATTATTTATTTTGTAATTACCTACATCATATGATAATTTTGTTTAGTGGCTTTTACAGAAATTATGTATAATTTATTCAGCATCTATTATGATTTTGAATAAATTTTCTTAGGTAAATAAACACTCAGTGCCCTTGGTTTTTTAAATTAAGGGGTAGGAAGTCTTGTGTTGTCCCTTCAACTGAGACAAAATAGCTAATTATAGGACTATTAGAAATCTGTTCCACTGAGAAGAAAAACAAGTTAATGCTACTTTCGATACTAATTTAAGACATCACAATTACTTGGACCAAAAACTCAAGGGATGAATATTGATGATGTATTTAGCACTATCCTTCAGTCATGGGAGAGTTTAATTCATTTACAGAATGGTTAAGGTTGGAAGGGACCTTTGGAGGTCATCTTGTCCAACCCCCTGCTCAAGCAGGGCTGCCCAGAACCTGGAGGGAGACTCCACAACCACTCTGGGCAACCTGTTGTTTTTTGTTTTAAGTTTCCTGATGTTCATAGAATCATAGAATAGTTCATGCTGGAAGGGACCTTAAAGATCATCTAATTCCAACCCCCTGCCATGGGCAGAGACATCTTCCACTAGATCAGGGCTCAAAGCCCCATCCAATCTGGCCCTCTTCTGGACCCGTTCTAACAGATCCACATCCTTCTTGTGCTGGGGGCCCCAGAGCTGGATGTAGTACTCCAAGTGGGGTCTCACGAGAGGAGAATCACCTTCCTCAACCTGCTGGACATGCTTCTTTTGATGCAGCCCAGTATACAGTTTGCTTTCTGGGCTGCAAGCACACATTGCTGGCTCATGTCGAGCTTCTCGTCAACCAACACCCCCAGGTCCTTCTCATCACGGCTGCTCTCAATCCATTCTCTGCCCAGCCTGTATTTGTACTTGGGATTGCCCCAACCCAGGCGCAGCACCTTTCACTTGGACTTGTTGAACCTCATGAGGTTTGCACAGGCTCACCTCTCAGGCCTGTCAAGGCCCCTCTGGATGGCATGCCTTCCCTCTAGCGTGTCGACTGTACCACACAGCTTGGTGTCGTCAGCAAGCTTACTGAGGGCACACTCAATTTCTCTGTCCATGTCACCAACAAAGAAGTTAAACAGCACTGGTCCCAATACCAACCCATGAAGAACACCACTTGTCACTGATCTCCACCAGAACATTGAGCTGTTGATTGCGACTGGTTGAATGCGACTATCCAGCCAATTCCTTACCCACTGAGTGGTCCACCCATCAAATCCATGTCTCTCCAAATTTGAGACAAATGCTTTGTACAAGTCCAGGTAGATGATGTCACTTGCTCTTTCCCTATCCACCAATGCTGTAACCCCATCAGAGAAGACCAACACAACTGTCGGGAACTGTCTGCCCTTAGTGAAGCCATCCTGACTGTTAACAATTACCTCCTAATTTTCCATGTGCCTTAGCATAGTTTCCAGGAGGATCTGCTCCATGATCTTGCTGGGCACAGAGGTGAGACTGACTGGCCTGTAGTTCCCCAGATCATCCTTTTTTCCCTTTTTAAAAATGGGGGTTATGTTTCCCCTCTTCCTAGGGAAGGGCCCCTCGTCCCTGCCTTTGCCAACTGTATCCTGGGGTGCATCAAGCACGGCATTGCTAGTCGGTCGAGGGAAGTGATTGTCCCGCTTTAAACTGCGCTGCTGCGGCCTCACCTTGAGTACTGTGTGCAGTTCTGGGCACCACAGTACAAAAAGGACATTCAACTGTTGGAGAGTGTCCAGAGGAGGGCGACAAAGATGGTGAAGGGCCTGGAGGGGATGACTTATGAAGAGCGGCTGGGGTCACTGGGCCTGTTCAGCCTGGAGAAGAGGAGGCTGAGGGGGGACCTCATCGCAGTCTACAACTTCCTTGCAAGGGGGATTGGAGAGGCAGGTGACCTATTCTCCATAAACACCAGTGATAGGACCCACGGGAATGGGGTGAAGCTGAGGCAAGGGAAGTTCAGACTAGATATCAGGAGGAGATTTTTTACTGAGAGGGTGGTTGCGCACTGGAACAGGCTCCCCAGTGAAGTAGTCACTGCACCAAGCCTGTATGAATTTAAGAAACGTTTGGACTGTGCACTAAGTCACATGGTCTAAACTTTTGGGTAGACCTGTGCGGTGCAAGGAGTTGGACTTGATGATCCTTATGGGTCCCTTCCAACTCGGAATATTCTATGATTCTATGATTCTATGATTTGCTTTCTGGGACTTGGGCTATGTGGCTAGAGCTCTTGAAAGTGGAGAGTGAGGCAAAAAAGTCATTAACTATATCAGCCTTCTCTTCTGTATCCTGGGTAACCAGGTCTCCTGTTTCCTTCTGGAGAGGGCCCACAATGTCTTCCTTTTTTTTTTTTTTTTTTTTTTACTGGCATGCCTATACAAGTCTTTCTTGCTGCCCTTGACGTCCTTGCCCAAATTTAATTTTCATAGGGCTTTAATTTAATTCTCGTAGGGCTTTAATAGGACTTTTTTTTTTTTAAGGGTTCAGATAGAACCTCCTATGTTTCCATTTGTGCACATTGTCTCTTGTCTTTTTGCTGGGCACCAATGAAAAGAGCCTGGCTCTGGTTTTGTCCTCTCCATGCCCTCCTTTCAGGTATTTATATATATTGATGAGATTCCCCCCAAGGCTTTTCTTCTCTAGGTTGAAGAATCATAGAATCATAGAATATCCTGAGTTGGAAGGGACCCTTAAGGATCATCAAGTCCAACTCTTGACACTGCACAGGTCTACCCAAAAGTTCAGACCATGTGACTAAGTGCACAGTCCAATCTCTTCTTAAATTCAGACAGGCTCGGTGCAGTGACCACTTCCCTGGGGAGCCTGTTCCAGTGTGTAACCACCCTCTCTGTGAAGAACCCCCTCCTGATGTCAAGCCTAAATTTCCCCTGCCTCAGCTTAACCCCGTTCCCGTGGGTCCTGTCACTGGTGTTAATGGAGAAAAGGTCTCCTGCCTCTTGACACCCCCTTACGAGGAAGTTGTAGACTGTGATGAGGTCTCTTCTCAGCCTCCTCTTCTCCAGGCTGAACAGGCCCAGTGACCTCAGCCGTTCTTCATACGTCTTCCCCTCCAGGCCTTTCACCATCTTCGTAGCCCTCCTCGAAGATGGTCGAGTCAATACTTGCCAAATTGGTACCAATTTTGGATCTTCTTTTGTTTTTATTATCACCAGGGAATGGGTTTTCCCTTCCCCTGGTTCTGGGTCAACAGGTACCACAGATATTTGCATTCCTTGTATAACCGAGTGTATTAGTCTGGTAAAACAGGCTATTAAACATGGAATTATTAACAACCCTCCACATGGAAAACTCCTCTGGACACTCCTAGAGCAGTGCTATACTAGCAGTGTATTACTGGCCAAAGGGGTATTCCATACCATCTGACGTCATGCTGAACAATATATAGGGGTGGCTAGCCGGGGTGGGGGGCCAGGCTCTCGGGGTTGGGCTGGGCATCGGTCAGCGGGTGGTGAGCAATTGCATTGTGCATCACTTGTTTGTACATATTATTATTATTATTATTATTATTATTATTTTCTATCTTAATAAACTGTCTTTATCTCAACCCACAGACTTCACTTTCTCCTTTCTCTCCCCCATCCCAGAGAGGGAGGGGGGAGGGTGAGCGAACAGCTGTGTGGTGTTTAGCTGCCGGCCGGGTTAAACCACAACAGTCTTTTTGGCGCCCAACGTGGGGCTCGAAGGGTTGAGATAACAACAGATCTGACCAGAGTATGATAAACTAAAATTGGTATAAGTATTAGAGCTGCTTAATAGTTGCTAATCAGAATGTTGATTGCTTTAATCTCAGGTCTGCTGTGGCTGTATTCCAGACTGAATTTTATAGCACGTTACTTTCTGTATGTGATCCCTGTTGTGCTGTTTTACTTTTCCGGGCCCTGGTTTAAGATCATTATGGTACTGTGCGGTGTAATAATAGTTTACGAGACGATGAGATATCTGGCCACGACTTTAACTTGGTATTTGTACTCAACACTGTCATCGACTCTGTACTTTGGAAACTATATCTCGGAAACCATTAGCAATTACACCTGCTGCCTTTTTTCATCAGGGAGCCAGTCTGTGGAGGGGACAGGGGAATATATTTTTCCCTACTTGTTCACTCTCCCTTTCTCCTTCAGCACCCTCTTATCCCCTGAGCTAGTTACGATAACTCTCCAAGATGTTGAATATCCTTGGGATACGCAGACCAGCATATTCTTGTTGTTATGTCTCCTGAATGCGCTTCAGGTTTTGTTTAAGGTGAAACAACTACTTAGGCATCTCATCCAGAGGTCTGCCCTGAGGCAGATCTCTGCTAGAGCTCCTGCTCCAGCCCCTGCAGCCAGTCCTGCTCCAGCCCCTGCAGCCGCTCCAGCTGCTGCTCCTCCAGCCACTCCAGCCCCTGTTCCTCCAGCCGCTCCAGCTCCTGCTCCTGCAGCTGCTCCTGCTCCTGCAGCCGCTCCAGCTCCTGCTCCTGCAGCTGCTCCAGCTCCAGCCCCTGCAGCCGCTCCAGCTACTGTGGCTGGGCCAGAGAAACAAACTGTTGCAGTGCAAGTTGGCCCTGCAGACTGTATTCCAACCCCTGTGGCAGACCCTGCGGCTGGGCCAAAGAAACAATCTGTAGCAGTGCAAGTTGGCCCTGCAGAGTGTATTCCAACCTCTGTGGCAGACTCTGTGGCTGAGTCAGAGAAACGAGCAGTAGGAGTACAAGTTGCCCCTGTAGACAGGGTGAAAAAATGGTATAGAGACTCAGGTCATTTAGAACGCAGAGAAGATGAGGCTGGGCCATCAGGGGTGCAGGACAATGAAGATGGGGATGTTGAAAAAACAACACTAGTTTCCCGAAGCCTATACCAGCGTGAGCTACGGGATATGCGAAAAGATTTTGGTCGCTGCATAGGTGAGCAGCTTGTCACCTGGCTGCTCCGGTGCTGGGATACCAGAGCCAATTATGTGGATATAGATGGCAGGGAAGCCAGGCGGCTGGTATCCCTTGCTAGAGACGCAGGCATTGACAAAGCAATTGGAGAAGGAGTACGATCCTACAGCCTCTGGAGGCGTATCCTGTACGGTGTAAGGGAAAGGTATCCCTACAAGGAAGAACTCATATGTCTGCCAGGCAAGTGGACCGCTATGGAGAAGGGAATCCAGTACCTGAGGGAATTAGCTGTACGGGGGGTGATTTATGCCGACCCAGACAATGGACAAATACCCGTAGATCCAGATGAAGTCAAGTGTACACGACCCATGTGGCGGAAGTTTGTACGGAGTGCACCATCGTCATATGCCAGCTCATTGGCAATAATGGCCTGGAAAGAGGATGACGAGCCCTCAGTGGGTGATGTGGTTAAACAACTCCAGCAGTACAAAGAAAGTCTCTCCTCTTCCCTACAGGCCTGTGTCTCGGCTGTGGATAAACTTTCTGAAAGCTTCCACCAACTAAAAGAGAATACTTTGGAGAAACTTTCTGAAGAGGTCCAGCAACTTAAAAGGAGTGTACTTTCCTCCCCCCCTGTACAAACCAATGTCTCTGCTATTAGGGGTAAGCGCTCATCCATGCAAGGAAGACGATATGGTGGATACACACCTCGTGCTATCCTGTGGTTTTACCTACGTGACCATGGAGAGGACATGAGAAAATGGGATGGAAAATCCACCGCGACCCTAGAGGCACGGGTACGTGAGTTGCAAAAGAAAACAAGTGGGAAAAAGGGATTCTCTGAAAAGTTTGCTGCTCCAACTTCCAGCAGGCAGTCCCTTAAACACAGGAATGAAGATTCTGACCAGGATTAGAGGGGCCCTGCCTCTAGCCAGGGGGAGGAAAGGGACAATCGAGTTTATTGGACTGTGTGGATTCGATGGCCTGGCACGTCAGACGCACAGAAATATAAGGCTTTAGTAGATACCGGTGCACAATGTACTCTAATGCCATCAAACTATAAAGGGCCAGAGCCCATCGGTATTCATGGAGTGAATCTTAGAAGAGGATATTTCAAGGACCCAAAAGGGTTCCGCTGGGCTTTTGGCATAGCTGCCTTAGAGACAGAGGGCATTAAACAGTTGTCTACCTTGCCCCGTCTCTCAGAGGACCCTTTTGTTGTGGGGTTGCTGAGGGTGGAAGAACAACGAGTGCCAATCGCTACTACAACTGTGCACCGGCGGCAATATCGCACCAACCGAGACTCCCTGATTCCCATCCATGAGCTAATTCGTCAACTGGAGAGCCAAGGAGTGATCAGTAAGACTCATTCACCTTTTAATAGTCCCATATGGCCAGTGCGAAAATCTAATGGTGAGTGGAGACTAACGGTGGACTATCGTGGCTTGAACGAAGTCACACCCCCACTGAGTGCTGCAGTGCCGGACATGCTAGAACTCCAGTACGAACTGGAATCAAAGGAAGCCAAGTGGTATGCCACAATCGATATTGCTAATGCATTTTTCTCCATCCCTCTAGCAGCAGAGTGCAGGCCACAGTTTGCCTTTACTTGGAGGGGAGTCCAATATACGTGGAATCGGCTGCCCCAGGGGTGGAAACATAGCCCTACCATTTGCCATGGATTGATCCAGTCTGCGCTGGAGCAGGGGGAAGCTCCTGAACACCTGCAGTACATCGATGACATCATTGTGTGGGGTGGCACAGCAGAGGAAGTTTTTGAGAAAGGGAAGAAAATAATTCAAATCCTTCTGAAGGCTGGGTTTGCTATAAAACAAAATAAAGTTAAAGGACCTGCACGAGAGATCCAGTTTTTAGGAATAAAATGGCAAGATGGACGTCGTCAAATCCCAATGGATGTGATCAACAAAATAACAGCTATGTCTCCACCAACTAGTAAAAAGGAAACACAAACTTTCTTAGGTGTCATGGGGTTTTGGAGAATGCACATTCCAAATTACAGTCTGATTGTAAACCCGCTCTCTCAAGTAACCCGTAAGAAGAATGATTTTGAATGGGGCCCTGAGCAACGACAAGCCTTTCAACAAATTAAGCAGGAAATAGTTCATGCAGTAGCCCAGAAAAAAAGGAGGATACCCTCTTGCCCCATGTGAGGATCGAACTCACGACCTTCAGATTATGAGACTGACGCGCTACCTAATACTTACCTGGCAGAGGAGACACCATGATCAGGCAGGTGGTTTTCCCAGGGCGAGGCTCATCCCCTGCACTCCGGGTGTGCTGACCCCTGCGATTTCCCCAAATGCGGGAAACTCGACTTTCTTTTTTTCAAAAAGACTGTTGTGGTTTAACCCGGCCGGCAGCTAAACACCACACAGCCATTCGCTCACCCTCCCCCCTCCCTCTCTGGGATGGGGGAGAGAAACGGGAAAGTGAAGCCTGTGGGTTGAGATAAAGACAGTTTATTAAGATAGATAATAATAATAATAATAATATGTACAAACAAGTGATGCACAATGCAATTGCTCACCACCCGCTGACCGATGCCCAGCCCAACCCCGAGAGCCCGGCCCCCCACCCTGGCTAGCCACCCCTATATATTGTTCAGCATGACCTCAGATGGTATGGAATACCCCTTTGGCCAGTTTGGGTCAGCTGTCCTGGGGATGTCCCCTCCCAGCTCTTGCTGCGCCCCCCAGCCTGCCCGCTGGCAGGACAGAGCGAGGAGCTGAAAAGTCCTTGGCTTAGTGTAAGCACTGCTCTGCAGCAATTAAAACATCAGCATGTTATCAACACTCTTCTCATCCTAATCCAAAACATAGCACTCTACCAGCTACTAGGAGGAAAAATAACTCTGTCCTAACTGAAACCAGGACAGGGTCTGTTATAGACCACCAAACCAGGATGAGGAGACGGATGAGGAGTTCAGGCAGCTGGCAGAAGTTGCAAAATCGTCAGCGCTTGTTCTCGTGGGGGACTTTAACTTCCCAGACATATCCTGGAAGCAGAACACAGCACAGAAAAAGCAGTCTAGGAGGTTTCTGGAGAGCGTGGAAGATGGCTTCCTGATGCAGCTGGTTGGCGAGCCTACCAGGGGAGGTGCCCCGCTGGACCTCCTGTTCACAAACAGAGAAGGACTGGTGGGAGATGTGGTCGGGGGCTGTCTTGGGCAGAGTGACCACGAAATGGTAGAGTTCTCGATACTTGGCAAAGTCAGGAAGGGGACCAGTAAAACCGCTGTCTTGGACTTCCGGAGGGCTGACTTTGAGCTGTTCAGGTCACCGGTTGGTAGAGTCCCTTAGGAGGCGGTTCTGAAAGGCAGAGGAGCCCAGGAAGGCTGGGCGCTCTTCAAGAAAGAAATCTTAATGGCTCAGGAGCGGTCTGTCCCCACGTGCCCAAAGACGAGCCGGCGCAGAAGAAGACTGGCTTGGCTGAACAGAGAGTTGCGGCTCGAGCTTAGGAGAAAAAAAGAGGGTTTATAATCTTTGGAAAAGAGGGCAGGCCACTCAGGGGGACTATAAGGATGCTGTGAGGCTGTGCAGGGACAAAATTAGAAAGGCCAAAGCTCACCTGGAGCTCAATCTGGCTACTGCCGTTAAAGACAACAAAAAATGTTTTTATAAATATATCAACACAAAAAGGAGGACTAAGGAGAATCTTCACCCTTTACTGGATGTGGGGGGAAACTTAGTTACCAGAGATGAGGAAAAAGCTGAGGTGCTTAACGCCTTCTTTGCCTCAGCCTATAGCAGCAAAACCAGTTGTTCTCTGGACGTCCAGTACCCTGAGCTGGTAGAAGGGGATGAGGAGCAGAATGTGACCCCCACAATCCACGAGGAAATGGTTGGCGACCTGCTACAGCATTTGGATGGACGCAAGGGGAGGTCCCAGTTGACTGGCGGCTAGCAAATGCCCAGGGCTCGGTACTGGGGCCAGTCCTCTTTAACATCTTTATAGATGATCTGTATGAGGGGATCGAGTGCACCCTCAGTAAGTTTGCAGACGACACCAAGTTAGGTGCATGTGTCCATCTGCTCGAGGGTTGGAAGGCTCTGCAGGAGGATTTGGATAGGCTGCACCAATGGGCCGAGGCCAACTGTATGAAGTTCAACAAGGCCAAGTGCCGGGTCCTGCACCTGGGGTAAAACAACCCCAAACAGAGCTACAGGCTGGGAGATGTGTGGTTAGAAAGCTGCCTGTCAGAGAAGGGCCTGGGAGTATTGGTTGATAGTTGGCTGAATATGAGCCAGCAGTGTGCTCAGGCGGCCAAGAAGGCCAACAGCATCCTGGCTTGTATAAGAAACAGCGTGGCCAGCAGGTCCAGGGAAATGATTGTCCCCCTGTACTCAGCTCTGGTGAGGCGGCACCTCGAGTGCTGTGTTCAGTTTTGGGCTCCTCACTACAAGAAGGACATGGAGGCACTTGAGCGAGTCCAGAGAAGGGCTACAAAGCTGGTCTGGAGAACAAGTCTTAAGAGGAGCGGCTGAGGGAGCTGGGACTATTTAGCCTGGAGAAGAGGAGGCTCAGGGGCGACCTTATCGCACTCTACAGGTACCTTAAAGGAGGCTGTAGCGAGGTGGCGGTTGGTCTATTCTCCCAGGTGCCTGGTGATAGGATGAGGGGGAATGGGCTAAAACCGCTCCAGGGGAGGTTTAGGTTGGATATTAGGAAAAACTTCTTTACGGAAAGGGTTGTTAGCCACTGGAATAGGCTGCCCCGGGTAGTGGTTGAGTCACCATCCCTGGAAGTCTTTAAAAGACGTTTAGATGTAGAGCTTAGGGATATGATTTAGTGGAGGACTTGTTAGCATTAGGTCAGAGGTTGGACTCGGTGATCTTGGAGGTCTTTTCCAACCTAGACTATTCTGTGATTCTGGGATATAATAATATACTGTCAAAAATAATAGGTTTGAAAGGCAGGCTCTTGACCATGTATATATATTGTGATGACAGTGTTCTTGAATGACACGTTGGACAACTAGCACTCTAGAAAGATTTTCTGAAAAAATTTTTAGGAAGAAAACAAAAAATGAACTTCTGGAAGTATTATAGATGCGTTGTGATTGTGCGGAAAATCCTGTGCATTGTTGGTGAGACAGAATTCATTCATTGGAGTTATAATACTGGGATCTATAATAGTGTTGCAGTGTGTTGTTGTTTTTTTTTTCCCAGTATCTTGATTAGGTTCTGGTTGGAGGAACTATAACTCCTTATCCTTGTCTTACCAGTTGGAGTTAAATTTGCTCAAGTGTGTTATTTTTCTCTCTTTAAAAATGTGATTCTTCAGTGTATTTTTTTGTTGTTGTTTTGTAGTGTAAGACAGTGTGATGATTGCAGTTATTCAGTGGTATAAAAACCACTTGTGTTAAAAAATAAAAAAATCACCAAGAAAATTCATGGTCTAGGTTATAAAGCCTGTTGTCCTTCTCTCTCATCTCTGATGTGTGAAGCTGTTTTCAATATATATTTTAAGTTAGCATTGCTGTCAAAAATAGCAGTTGTCCTCTTTCCATGCTTCTTCCTTTGTTGTGTGTTTGTGTGAGGACCTTTCTTGTGGAACTAATGCAGACAAAAACTAATGTATTGATGAAGGTTGGCTTTAACCCAGAAGAGATCTGGGGTCATTTTTGTTATGAGATCACGTGAGCATTTGTGTTGGCACAAAGGAAGAGGCAATGTGGTACAAAGGGTAGTGACTTTGGTCTTTAAGCCAGCTTAAAGTGTGTGAGAGGCTGATTTGGATTTAATTGAATGTGTGTCCACCTTATAGATTTGCATCTGTTGCTTTAGGATTGTGTCTCTCTGTAACCAGAATATTTGTGGTTCATCCCTAAGCAGTTTGATTGGGATTGACATTTGCATGTGTGATTACAATCACTTGTGAATTTCGGGACTAGACAGCTTCTTGTAGGTACATCATTGGTACCCACTTGAAAGAGGAGAAGTGGTAAGGTGGTTTTACCTTGCTAGGCAGCTGAACTCTACCACAGCCTCTCTCTCACTCCTCTCCTCAGAAGAGGAGGGGAAGAAGAAAAGGAAAAAAGCAACTTATGGGTTGAGATAAGGATAATTTAATTAAAGGAAAAATAATTATTAAGGGAAAATTTATTATTAATGAAAAAATGTAACTAAAAGAAAAAGGGGGAAAGGGAAAAAAAAAAAAAAAAACACAAGCAAAGGCTGTGTGGAAGTGCAGAGGAAGGAAATTACTCTCTACTTCCCACCAACGAGCGATGCTTGACCACGTCCTTGAAGCAGGGCCTCAAAGCGCATAGATGTTGTTCGGGAAGGCAGATGTTTTCACAATGAGAGCCCACCCCTCCCCTCTCCTTCCTTTTTCTACCTTTTATTGCTGAGTGTGATGTCATATGGTGTGGAATATTCTTTTGGTTTGTTTAGGTCCGCTGCCCTGGTGATGTTCCCTCCCCACCTCTTGCCCACCCCCAGCCTGCTGGCTCTTGGGGGGTTAGAGGGAGTCCTGATGCTGTGCCAGTATTGCTCAGCAGTAGACACAACACTGGTGTGATACCAATGCTGTTCTAGCTACAAGTGCAGAGCACAGCACTGTATGGGCTGCTACAGGGAAAGTTAACTCTGTCCCAGCAAGACCCAGTACAAGTGGGTAATAGTCTGGAGGCTGTATTATGCTTGAAAGCTTCCTGGTAACATCCCTGATCTGAGCCCTGGGGACGCAGCAAACTTCTCTGGGAAGAGGGTTTGGTTTGCAGATGGGAGCCTCTGTTGCCTTCACAAGTGGAGTCACTTATGACTACAACTTGCCGCCGTTTCTTCATGGCACTGGTTTTGATGCCTCTTCTTCCATCTTCTCACATCCCTCATCTACCATACCAGAGCCTCATATCTATTCAGTAATGGAAGCTGAGTGGATGGACAGGGGATCCTCTTATGACCACCCAGCCTGAGAGCTGGGTGGTTGCATGAACTGCCTGGAGCTCTGTCAGGGTGGTTGTGTTAGTTCTACCAGATGGAAGCAGAGGGTGTGGCTTTCTGTCAAGTGGTCACCATGTCTGTGTCTCCTTGCTGCCACACACCTGACAGAATGTTGTTTAATACGTTGATGTTGGTTGAGGAGGCCATCAGGGCTGCAGCCCAAACCTGCTGGTGAGCAGAGCAGGCAGAAGCCCTCCTACTGTCAGAATGTACTGCCCTTCTTGCATGCCCTTCTGCACAAACTGTCACACCCTCCCTATCCCTGCTTGTAAACACTGTTTGTGACACTCCCAGTCAGTTCTTGGAAAACCTTCTGTCTTAACTAGAATTGAGTACAGTTGACTGTTTGGATGACTTTGGTGTTGAGCAAACTGCATATAAAGTTCAAGAATGAGGAATAATTCTTTACATTTTTAAATTGAAAGGAAAACGTTTATAAAAAGGAATTATGCTTAAACTGCGTATGCTGTGTATGAGTTGAACAGCTAAAGATACTGACAAAGATCTTTGTGTTTTATGCTACAATAAGAATTTTAAAAATGGCTTGTACTTGGGTCATTAACATTACAGAATTGTTTCAGTACATCTTTTCAAAATAGACTGATCTTTTAAAAGTGCAAATAAACTATTTGGTTAATGATTATATCTGTGGTATGCATTATATTGCCTAGATTGCTTTAGTCTTTGATCAGAACCTTTGTTTTATGTACTATAAAAAATGTACTACTTCAAACATTTTAAATACTAAGTATAAAACAATAAGCAAGAAATATTGAAGTGGAATGGGTGGGGGTTGGGTGCACTATCCACTCATATAATAAAAAGATTTGGCCATCTGTTTTGATACGCATTATAGAGAAGAGTTTAAAAGAGAATGATATGTCAGTTTTGCAGTTTTATGGGGAGCTCAAACCAAATGTGGAGGAAGCATCATTCGCATAATCTCAAAAGTTCACTTTGAGATTAGGTAGTGGTAGCAGGCTGGAAAGTCATATAGCATACAGGTGTTGACATCCTGATAGTGATTAAGAGCAGATATTATAGATATGGACCATAGAAAATGATGTGTGCAAAAGTGGTTTAGATGGAAGAAATTGAAGTAAATCCCAGACCACTCATCAAGCTGTATTCTTTCATTCCTCATTTGTATCTGTATTATACACACACTGGCTAATACTAAAGCAATGAAGGGATTTCCTTGATAAAATGTCTATTGATTTCTGGAAGCCCTTTAAATATATTTTTGAAGGAAGTATTTTTGAACAGTAGCTCTAGAGTTAAAAGTAAACACTTTTTAAAGTCAATTACATTCTGTTAATTACTGGTTTTTAAATTCCCTTTGTGTGTGGTAATTTTTTTTGAAGGTGCATGAAGAGTTTATTAATAACATGACAAATGATACAGTTGAAAGTTTAATACAGAAATTTGCTGAGTCAAAAGGAACTGGCAAGGAAAGACCCAGTAAGAGATTAAGAAAAACAGAGTAGGAAACGTTAATTTTAAAAACTGTAGATTTCCAGTCCTAAAAAAGGTCAAGCCCTATTTGTTAATGTGTTATAGTTGTAATGTACTTACAATTCAAAATTTTCGGAATTCATTAGCTTCACAGAATCACAAAATCACAGAATTTCTAGGTTGGAAGAGACCTCAAGATCATCGAGTCCAACCTCTGACCTAACACTAACAGTCCCCACTAAACCATATCCCTAAGCTCTACATCTAAACGTCTTTTAAAGACCTCCAGGGATGGTGACTCCACCACTTCCCTGGGCAGCCTGTTCCAATGTCTAACAACCCTTTTGGTAAAGAAGTTCTTCCTAACATCCAACCTAAAACTCCCCTGGCGCAACTTAAGCCCATTCCCCCTCATCCTGTCACCAGGCACGTGGGAGAACAGACCAACCCCCACCTTGCTACAGCCTCCTTTGAGGTACCTGTAGAGTGCAATAAGGTCACCCCTGAGCCTCCTTTTCTGCAGGCTGAACAAGCCCAGCTCCCTCAGCCGCTCTTCATAGGACTTGTTCTCCAGGCCCCTCACCAGCTTCGTAGCCCTTCTCTGGACTCGCTCAAGCACCTCCATGTCCTTCTTGTAGCGAGGGGCCCAAAACTGAACACAGTACTCGAGGTGCCGCCTCACCAGAGCCGAGTACAGGGGGACAATCACTTCCCTAGCCCTGCTGGTCACACTGTTTCTTATACAAGACAGGATGCTGTTGGCCTTCTTGGCCACCTGAGCACACTGCTGGCTCATATTCAGCCGACTATCAACCATCACTCCCAGGTCCTTCTCTGCCTGGCAGCTCTCCAACCACTCATCTCCCAGCCTGTAGCTCTGCTTGGGGTTATTGCGCCCCAGGTGCAGGACCCGGCACTTGGCCTTGTTGAACTTCATGCAGTTGACCTCAGCCCATCGGTGCAGCCTATCCAGATCCTCCTGCAGAGCCTTCCTACCCTCGAGCAGATCAACACACGCACCTAACTTGGTGTCGTCTGTAAACTTACTGAGGGTGCACTCGATCCCCTCATCCAGATCCTCGATGAAGATATTAAAGAGGACCGGCCCCAGTACTGAGCCCTGGGGACTCCACTAGTGACCGGCTTCCAACTGGATTTGACTCCATTCACCACGACTCTTTGGGCCCGGCTATCCAGCCAGTTTCTAACCCAACGAAGCGTGCACCAGTTCAAGCCATGAGCAGCCAGTTTCTTGAGGAAAATGCTGTGGGAAACTGTGTCAAAAGCCTTGCTGAAGTCAAGGTAGACCACATCCACAGCCTTTCCCTCATCCACCCAGCGCGTCACTTTGTCATAGAAGGAGATCAGGTTCATCAAGCAGGACCTGCCTTTCATAAACCCATGCTGACTGGGCCTGATCGCCTGCTTGCCCTTCAAGTGCCGCATGATGACTCTCAAGAGGATCTGCTCCATGAGCTTCCCTGGCACTGAGGTCAAACTGACAGGCCTGTAGTTTCCCGGGTCAGTCCTCCGGCCCTTCTTGTAGATGGGCGTCACGTTTGCTAGCCGCCAGTCAACTGGGATCTCCCCCAATAGCCAGGACTGCTGATAAATGATGGAAAGCGGCTTGGCCAGCTCCTCTGCCAGTTCTCTCAGTACCCTCAGGTGGATCCCATCCGGCCCCATCGACTTGTGCACATCCAAGTGCCGTACCAGGTCACCAACCATTTCTTCATGGATAGTGAGGGCCACATCCTGCTCCCCATCCCCTTCCACCAGCTCAGGGTACTGGGTATCCAGAGAACAACCGGTATTGCCGCTAAAGACTGAGGCGAAGAAGGCATTAAGCACTTCCACCTTTTCCTCATCTCTTGTAACTAAGTTTCCCCCCGCATCCAGTAAAGGATGGAGATTCTCCTTAGTCCTCCTTTTTGTGTTGATGTATTTATAAAAGCATTTTTTGTTATCTTTAACGGCAGTAGCCAGATTGAGCTCCAGATGAGCTTTGGCTTTTCTAATTTTATCCCTGCACAGCCTCACAACATCCTTATAGTCCTCCCTAGTGGCCTGCCCACTTTTCCAAAGATTATAAACCCTCTTTTTTCTCCTAAGCTCAAGCCACAATTCTCTGTTCAGCCAGGCTGGTCTTCTTCCCCGCCAGCTCGTCTTTGGGCACGTGGGGACAGACTGCTCCTGAGCCATTAAGATTTCCCTTTTGAAGAGCGCCCAGCCTTCCTGGACTCCTCTGCCCTTCAGAACTGCCTCCCAAGGGACTCTACCAACCAGTGTCCTCAGCAGCACGAAGTCAGCACTCCGGAAGTCCAAGACAGCAGTTTTGCTGGTCCCCTTCCTGGCCTTGCCAAGAATAGAGAACTTCGATATTAAATGATGCATAGAAATCCAACAACACAACGTATTATATATTTGTAGGACTTGTGTTCATAAAGCATAGCAAATTATAACTCTGAGTCCCTCTGTTTAAACCTTTAAGGAAGCTCTTAAACTATACTGTTCCTTGGTACGTCAGTGAAATTTGTCAAGAAATCTAAATTCCTTGCACAAACTTACCTGTGCTATATGCTTCTGCATAAATATTTCCACACTTTAATTTATATAAATTAATGGATATATTCAGAACAGATGTCTGCAAAGCTGCTTATAGAGCTGTTGAAATGTTCCATTGATTTATTTGGTTATCTTACAAAATTATGCATTTTAATGGATCATATGTAGATTATTTCTTTACTAAGTAGCAGATTGAACAGTACTTTCTGAAAGTACTACTTTTTGGGTGCAGTGTATAAGACTTTCCTGGACAGGCATGAAAAGACAATCTCACAGAACTGTGTGTCTAATGTTATGGGAAAAATAGAGTTTGCTTCAATATTTGGGCATGAGTATGTGGTTGCTAGTTGTGTGAGTACAGGAATTTGGTAGTACCATTTTTCTTTGAGTGTTGGGAGTCCTGGCTAGCATCTCTGCCTTCTAGTACAAAAGCACAAAGTTTTGTTTCAGAGCAAGGATGTACATAACACAGTAGATTTGAGCATTTATATTGAATTGTTAAATCTGTTTACTAAATATCTTACAATGCCTCTGTGAGGTGTTTTTAATATAACATTGTTCTATATTCACTCTGTGATCTGCTAATGCTGACACGTGATTGGGCTGAGGTAAGACTGTATATGGAAGAATTGTTGAATGTTTCCTGTATATTTTGCAATTTTTTCAATGAAAAGTAAGAAAGAAAAAGTATGAAATTCAGTAGATTTATGTTCAGTTGGACATAAAGTTGGACAGGTCAGGACTGTCTTTACGGGTGAAAATTTTTACCTGTCTTTACAGGTATTTAGACCTCTTTGGCTAGCTATTGCTGAGGTATCATGGTTAGGGATCTCTGTCTCGCATTGGATGCTGACTTCCTGGAATACAAAGACCATTGCTAATGTATCCTAGAGCACTATGCACTTCAGGTCATCTACTGTATTAGTGTGTTTTTTTTTGCTACATAGTAACAATAAAAGTAACACTTCACTTTTGAATTTAGCGGGAGAAGTTGCACACACCGTATACTTATTTGCTGCTTTATAGAGTTTATCAAATTCCATTTGTATTTCTTTGAGGTCAAATAAAAGCTTTTGCCATGGCAAATTTCATTTCTTCAATCCTACAACTATTTTAACAGCAAAATATTTTAAGGAAAGATTATGTTTTTAGTGTGGAAATTCATTCACCTTGAATTTCTATACAGAGTGAAATTATTGTATTTATATCAACTTTGTAAAGTGGTCATGGTGCAGAGGGAAAGCATAGGCAAATTCAGCAGCAAAAGAATACAAATTTGCAAGAAATTATGAAATGTCAAATATAGGAGTCTGGAAACAGACCACTTGTTATGTTAATTATACTTTCTGCTTCTATTATATAAAGTCATATAGCTTTGACAATTACAAAGATTTGGAAGGCAAACTGAGGTATCAATCCTCTAAGAATGAAATGGAAACATCCAGTCTGGGAGGGACTCCTTTTTCTTGATTCAAAACCAACCAACCAACCAAACCAACCCACAACTTTTCCAAAATTCAGAACTGTTCTTAATAGAAAAATATTTAAACTCATGAAGCAAAAGCTAGAAGTCTTTCTGTGAAGTGAATTTAGTAATTACACTGGATAAGGAGATGACTTCTGCAATAAATCTAAGTATTCAATGTATAAATATTATAATGACTTGCAATAATAAAAAAGTGGAAAATATGTTTTATGGCTGTCACTGTTACTTAAGAATCTAGTCTTGAATCTATTTGAAAGTAATTCTTTAAAAATCCTTTGGACTGTGTAAGCCTTTTCCCTCCCATATTATTTGTGGGTTAATATACTGAATCAGTTGGTGGGTTGCATTCTGAATTACTGAATTTTGAGAACAAAATGAACTAAAAGGGTAATGCATAACAAAGTATTTTAGTTTATTTCAGTATATTTTAGCTATAGTACTTTACAGCGCAGTTCACATTCCCATTTTTACAGTAATAAAAATAGGAATATAATAAAAATAGAAATCTAAAAGAAAGTACTAAAGGAGGGATGTTTTATTGTGTAGAATATAAACAATTTACAATAAAGGTTTCTTGATATAGGCAACTATTTTATTAATCTCTCATCTGCATATCTAATTTCTTTGTACAATGATGTCCCATACACAAGATCATATGGTCTCCCTCTAGTGGCTAATTTCTGTCACCTGAAGTCTTAATATACAGGGGCTTTTAGAGTTTAACACAGTTTTTATAGTACAAATAAGATTTCTTTCGAGCAGTAATGCTTTGTGAGTTCTTTAACTTCATTTATGGACTTCCTTACAATGGCTCTTTTTTAACTGCTACCTAAATAACTTATCTAGTCATCTTTATCACCTAATTCTTACTGAATTAGCTTTAAATATTTTTAGATAGTTTTTAAATTTTAGTATTTATAATTATTTAGTACAGTATTTGAAGAAGTTGTATTCATTATTTGTTTTCTTACTTCCATTCAGGCCACAGTTGCAAATCTTTTAATTTTAACTGAAAAAAAAATCACTTAAATGTTAAAGCATTGAAAAACAGAGGTGGCAGGATCTGCAATAACCAGTCAAGTTTCAGGTCAAATTTTAATATGTTATCTGAACAGTTTTCTCAAGTTTATATGTTCCTGCTGTTAGGTCTAATAGCAGGTTTAATACCATCAGTTGGAAGATGCCTTATGGTCTTGCAGTGTTGATGAAAAATGTTGTTGGACACTTCAGATTAATCAGTTTTCTGTTTGTGATAGGCTGCTGCTCCATGTTCCTTGGAAAATTCATTTATGGCATGGCAGAAAATGTGAGAAACAATCTGTAGCCAACAACACAAGCTCAGGCGAGGAGCTCAGTGAAGTAGCATTTTTATTCGCAATTGCAATGGTGGGTGTCCAGCAAGCAGGAGCACACAGAAAAAGTATATCATAACCTTATATTCCCTATTACCCGACGCTTGATTCTTCCCGTTTCCTCATTGGCTGAGTACTACAGGTTCACAACCTGCTTGACACTTATTACGATACCATATATATACAATTTGATTTGACCAAACTTTAATTTCTCCTTTTCCTTTTTTTCCTTCTCTCATGAGTAGAGGGACCATCATTTTTTGTTTTTACATATTTTAAAATGCTTGTCTTGTTTTTCTTAGCTATCCTCCTTATTTTGGGACAGTGGGACCTTCCCCTTATCTGCTTAACACATCCCCCAGTGTTATGCCACTGTTATGCTTTCACAACCACTTTTGAATATGCAAGGTTAGTGAAATTTTCCACTGCAAAAACACAACTTTAATTCTCACAATTCCCCCCTCTTCTTTTCTCAGTCCTATTGTTGTTTTTGCCCCTCTTCACATCCCCCACTCTTGAGTTTTTCCAACATTAGGATGCAATATTTTTCTTCGGATGTCATGGGAGATGACAGATACAAATGCCATTATTACTAGAATACTAACAAATAGTTGCTTGAGCCAATCCCATCCAGGCAACCACAAGGTCAATTTTTCCCAAATGTCTCTAAATCCCCAGGAAATGCTGTCTTGGGCCACTTCATGTAAGATCTTGGTTTTCTCCTAAATACTTCTGAGGTCAGTCTCAATCTGCCCTGTTTGGTCTACATACATACAGTAACTTTCATTAATTATAGTGTGAAACCCTCCTTGCAAGGCCAGTAATAAATCCAGTACCACCTTGCGAAACTGTGAAACGCCATTCATCTCTCCACTAGATGATTAATTGAAGTCCTCTTAATTCTGCGTAGGTGGGTCCCAAGGAGGCCTATGCTTTGGTTTTGCATATCCTCAGTAATGGTTATGTTCAGAATTATTGCCCGCAGGGTGCAAGCTCCCTTCCATCCTAGGGGCAACACTTTCCTGGCCCTATTACCACATAGCCAATACCACCCTTTGCCATTTGGGACTGGCCATCTGGTTACCGAATGATTCTTGTGCTGTGTTTGGTGTGCATTATATATATTAGCACTCCCATAATCCAATTTCTTTCCCCCAATTACGTGGTATTCATTATTTTTTCCTAAGGAGAAGTTAAAGGTTAGTTTACAACTACAATTCACACCTCCTCCTAATTTTTAATTTTAAAGATTCTCCTATAGGAACAGTCTCCCAGGTCTCAGGGTCAACTGATGCCTTCACCTGGGTGTAGTGAGTCCACCCTTTCTCAGCCATTCTTACTGCTGTCTCAGTAATCAGGAGTACTTGGAATGGCCCATCCCGCTCAGGTTGCAGCTTTGATTCCCTACACGTTCATATCAGAACCCAATCTCCTGCTTGGAATGGATGGATTGAGGCTTCCAAGGGTGGGGTCTGAGCTAACAATCCATGGGTCCTGAGAGATGGCAAAGAGGACGACAGCCCAAGTATATAGCTTTTAAGAAAAGCATCTTTTGTCTCAAATTGATGTAATTCATTGCCTTTGCCCAGGTACAGAAATCCAAATAATATTTCATATGGTGAAACTCCCACAACTTTTCTTAGCGTTGTTTGAATTTGGAGAAGTGCCAAAGGTAAGCACTTCATTCACATTAGCCCTTGCAATATTTGTGACTTAAAGTGCCTTCCTTGATCAGAGTCAATATTTTCAGCAATTCCATACCTGGGAATTGTCTGTTCTAGAATTACCTTATGTGAGAAAAATCTAAATAATTTTCTTCAGACAGGACCTTCTGTGAAACTATTTTATTCGTGATTGCACTGGCGGCCGTCCTGCAAGCAGGAGTGCAGAGTAAAAGTTTATCATAACCTTATATTCCCTATTACCTGATGCTTGATTCCTCCCCTGTTTCCTCATTGGCTGAGTACTACAGGTTCACAACCTACTCAATACACTTCTATATCATATATATACAATTTAATTTGACTAACCATTAATTTTTCCTTTTCCTTTATTTTTTCTTCTTCTTTCGTGACTAGAGGGCCCGTGATTTTTGTTTTTCCTGATTTCGTACTGCTCATCCTGTTTTTCTAAGCTATCCTCCTTATTTTGGTACAGTGGGACCTTCCCCTTATCTGCTTAACATACTCTCCACTGCTATGCTGCGCAATCACTTTTGAATATGCAAGGTTAGTGGAATTTTCCACTGCAAAAACACCTTCTATTGCAAAAACACAACTTTGTTTCTCAGAATTCCCCCCCTTCTTTTCTTGTTCCTATTGTTGTTTTTGCACCTCTTCACATACCGCACTCTTGAGTTTTTCCAACATTAAGGTGCAATATTCTTCTTTGGATGTCACGGGGGATGACAGATGCCATTATTATTATAATACCAGCAAACAGTTGTTTAATCCAATTCCATTCAGGTAACCATGAAATTAGTTTCTCGCAAATGTTTATAAATCCCCAGGAAGTGTCATCTTGAGCCACTCTATGTAGGATCTTGTTTTTTTGTGTGTGTGTTTTTTTTTCCCAAATATTTTTGAGATCAGTCAAATTCGTCCCATTTGATCTACATATATACAGTAACTAGCACTAATTACAGTGTACACTCCTCCTTGTAAGCTTAGTAATAAATCTAATACCATTTGATTCTGGAGTACTATTTTTGCAAATTTGTTATCTCCTTTTTCTTGCATCCAGAGTGTTATTTTCTAGTTCTTCAATTATAGCTGAGTTTTTACAATAGCTTTTTGGTTGGTTCTTTCCCATTCTTGCATAGCTGCCGCTTAATCATTCCCCTGGTGAACATTATTCTCCAGTGAATAACATACTCAAGATTGACATAATTTCCCCCCCCAGAATGCAAATTAGGACCTAGAAACTGATCTAACTGTTCCACTAGTCCTATAGGTTCCTCATTTAAAGACTTCATTTCCTTCTTAGAATTCCTAACCTCTCTGCTGGTAAGGGGAGGGAGTTCACATAACCTATTTGTCCTTGCCTTGCTGGGGCCTGCCTAAGAGGATGCATGGGAGTGTTAGTAGTGCTAGTATCAGGGAAGGCGAAATTCTCAGTATCTCTCCTACATTGTTCTAATTCTTGCCAGAGCCTAGAGTGCACTTCTTCTCTTGGGACAGTGTCAATTGCAGTCCCTGGCTGTCTTCCAATCCAATATTAGGATTATAGGGAGGGGGTAAATTATCCAAGGGTTCCCATCAACCCGTCCTTCCCTCTGTCTCCTCTTTCTCCTGGTCCTGAGCCTTTTTCAATAAAAACTGACTTACCCCTGCACCCAACAAGTATCATAACTTGTCTCCTCCTCCGAAAAAGGAGTCATACTGTTTGCATATAAATTTATAGTCTGAATTTTCATCAGACATGTATTTTGGCCAAAATACTGCTGTTACCTCAATTGGTTCCTTTGTCCAGATTAATACACAGTATTTAATCATTGTCTTTTTATCATTTCCTCTAATTTGGGGATTATTTTTCCCGTTTATCATTCTTTCTGAAGGACTATCAGTAGGCACTGCCCCAGGGATATCTCCCTGTCCCCTGGAACCTTTATTTCCCATTTTTCCTAGCCCTTGTCAGTGTGCTGCTGCAGAGATTTTTCCTCCTGCAGGGTACCACACACTAACGTTCCATTTCTAGTAAATGGGGGTGTATTACCAAGCACTTTACCGTGCATAGGGTACCACACACCTATAGGTTAAACAGATTCCCTGGCGTACTGCCAAGCACTGTACCATGCAAGGGAGTACCGTACACCAGATTTCCCTAAGACTCTTCCTTTCTCCCTTCTACTGTCGCTTCGTTTGTTTCTGGTCGCACTCCTTGCAGAGCTACAGAACCGCAGATCAGGACTCCACACTTGCTTTGTACAAAAGTACATCTCAATCACACTTCACACAAGAGTATTACCCAACCTCCAAGGCAATACTTAATATTTCTTACCTTGGCCCATGCACACCATTACCGGGTCAGTTCTCGACTTGCCAAGGCGATGGGCTCAGTGGCTGACACGTTCTGCAGCGGAGCTGGGGATTGAAGCAGATAGAGGGTTTACTGCGTCGAGGCCACTCGAGACAGCAGAGGGAACCCACCGGGACCCAGCCACCCTCATGAGAGCGGCAGATGAGGCGTTGGCAGAGCCAGAAGCGCCCCCCTCCCTGCCGTACAAAGACAGCCCCTAGGTAGCTCAAGCAGCTGAAACCCAGACGGGAGGGACACAGCCTCCCCGGGCAGATGTCTCCACTCAAACAGACCTCCTGGGGATCGAAAGAGAGGCCCAGATCCTCTGTTCTGAGGAGCTCCAGTCTCTGGAGGTCCCCCTAGGGTCTGAAGGCAGAGGTGGGTATCATGGGTGCAAGTGTGCCCAGCTAGATGAGCTCTTCAGACACATGGCTCAGTTGTGAGAGGAGCTCACCAGGCAGAGTAGCATTCAGGGAATCTGAGCAGATTGACAAATGGTATTATATGCTGATACGGGCCGAGCAGCAGCCCCACCTTAAGTCCAGGCAATGGTGTGGTGGTTTTACTCGGGTGGGTGGCCGAGCTCCACCACAACCGCTCTCTCACTCCCCCTCCTCAAAGAGGAAGGGGGAGAAAATACGATGAAAGGGGCTCAAGGGTTGAGATAAGGATGAGGAGATTGCGCAGTAATTATCGTGACGGGCAAAACAGACTCAGCATAGGGAGACAGTAAGATTTATTGCCTATTACTAGCGAGCTAGAGAAGTGAGAAACAAATGAAAGAAACCAAAAGCACCTTCCCCCCCCCCCCCATCCACCCTCTTCCACCTCCTCCCCTGAGCAGCACAGGGGAACGGGGGAATGGGGGTTACGGTCAGTCCATAGCGCTTCTTCTCTGCCGCTCCTTCTCGGCCACTCTCATCCCCTGTGCTGTGGGGTCCCTCCCACGGGATGCAGTCCTTGCTGAACTGATCCAGCGTGGGCTTCCCACAGGCAGCAGCTCTTCAAGAACTGCTCCAGATATGGGTCTGTACCACGGGGTCCATCCTTCAGGAGCAAACTGCTCCAACCAGGATCCCCCATGGGCAGCAGCTCCTGCCAGGTCACCTGCTCCTGCGTGGTCTCCTCTCCACGGGCTGCAGGTCCGGCCCAGAATCTGCTCTGGCAGGGGTCTTCCACAGGCCACAGTCTCCGTCGGTGCAGGTCCACTAGCTCTACCTTGGTCTCCTCCAGGAGCTGCAGAGTGGAACCCTGCTCCACTGTGGTACACCATGGGCTGCAGGGGGACATCCTGCTTCACCATGATCCTCACCACAGGCCGCAGGGGACTTCTGCTCCGGCGCCTGGAGCACCTCTCCCCCTCCTTCTTCACTGACCTTGGCACCTGCAAGGCTGTTTCTCACTCTTCTCACTCTCCCAGCTGCTGTGTGGCGCAGCATTTTTTTTTCCCCTGTCTTAAATATTATCTCACAGAGGCACAAAACAACATCACTTACTGGCTCAGCCCTGGTCAGCAGTGGGGCCCTTACCAAACATGGGGCAGCTTCTAGATCCTTCTCACAGAAGGCACCTCTATGGCCCCCTGCTACCAAAACCTTGCCACGTAAACCCACTACAGAGGGGTAAGGAAACAAGCGTGCACCCCAAAACAAGCACATTTGAAAAACTCACAGGATGAGGGAGAGTGGACCCTTATCTCTGATCAGAGACAGAGGAGGAGTCTCCTCCCCTGCCCCTGAAGTGCCCCTGCACAATAGATACAAGCTTCTAAGGCAGGAGAGAGGAGACTGGGAGAACTGGTAAAGACCTCAGAAAGACCAACCACAGGGAACTCAGAAAGGCCAACCACACAAAGTTGGCTCAATCTCCCAACTGCATCAAAACCAGTGCGACAAAGAAGGCATGAAGGATGTTACTCATTGGAGATTCCTCTCTGAGAGGCACCGAGGCTCCCATTTGCTGTCTGGACAACCTCTCCAGAGAGGTTTGCTGCCTGCCTGGGGCCCATGTTTGTGATATCACAAAGAGGCTACCAAGTCTAGTGGGTTCCAAAGACTACCACTCCTTCCTACTTTTTCAAGTAGGTTCAAATGAAGCTGTAACAAGAAAACTCTGAAATATCAAAAAGGATTTTATGTCCCTTGGACAGATGTTGAAGGGATTGGGAATGCAAGTAGTGTTCTCCTCTGTCCTCCCAGTTGGTGTCTGGGATCCAGGAAGAAGGAGACGAATGAGCCGAGTGAATGATTGGCTGAGAGGTTGGTGCCGTGCCCAAGGTTTTGGGTTCTATGACCCTGGACGTGCTTTTGAGGGACCAGACATGCTGATGCCGGATGGGGTGCAGCTGTCCAGGTGGGGCAAGAGTGTTCTGGACAGTAAGCTGGCTGGGCTTATCAGGAGAGCTTTAAAGTAGATATGGTGGGAAGAAGGGATGCACCTCTGAGTGAAGTAAGTATACCTGAGAACACTATCACTCTAAGTAACGGCAGGGAAATACTTGTGAACTGTCCCAATTCAATCAGGAAGGGTTCTGGAAAGATGATAGGACTGATTGCCCAGCTGAAATGCCTCTATACCAACACATGCAGCATGGGAAACAAGCAAGAGGAATTGGAAACCATGGTGCAATTAGACAAATATGACCTGATTGCTATAATGGAAACGAGGTGAGATGGATCAAACAACTGGAACACCGGAACAGAGGGTGTTGGGGTTTAACCCGGACGGCAGCTAAACACCACACAGCCATTCGCTCACACTCCCTCCTCCCTCTCTGGGATGGGGGAGAGAAACGGGAAAGTGAAACCTGTGGGTTCAGATAAAGGCAGTTTATTAAGATAGGAAATAATAATAATAATAATAATAATAATAATAATAATAATAGTGTGTACAAAAAAAGTGATGCACAATGCAATTGCTCACCACCCGCTGACCAACCCCGAGCAGCCGGCCCCCCACTCCAGCTAGCCACCACTATATATTGTTTAGCATGACGTCAGATTGTATGGAATACCCCTTTGGCCAGTTTGGGTCAGCTGTCCTGGGTCTATCCCCTCCCAGCTCTTGCTACACCCCCAGCCTTCCCACTGGCAGGACAGAGTGAGAAGCTGAAAAGTCTTTGGCTTTCAGAAGCTGAAAAGTCTATGCCAAGGATGCACGGAGCATCCGGGCCAGTCTCAATACAGTGCTTTTACCACTCATTCCCAGTTAGACTCACTTAGCCTCCAATACAGTCAACTGCTGGGATCCCCCTGCCACTCCATAAATACTGATGGGCTCTGGCCCTTTATAGCTTGATGGCATTAGAGTACATTGTGCACTGGTGTCTACTAAAGCCTTATACTTCTGTGCGTCTGACGTGCCAGGCCATCAAATCCACACAGTCCAATAAACTCGATTGTCCCTTTCCTCCCCCTGGCTGGAGGCAGGGCCCCTCTAATCCTGGTCAGAATCTTCATTCCTGTGTTTAAGGGACTGCCTGCTGGAAGTTGGAGCAGCAAGCTTTTCAGAGAACCCCTTTTTCCTGCTTGTTTTCTTTTGCAACTCACATACCCGTGCCTCTAGGGTCACGGTGGATTTTCTATCCCATTTTCTCATGTCCTCTCCATGGTCACGTAGGTAAAACCACAGGATGGCACGAGGTGTGTACCCACCATATTGTCTTCCTTGCACGGATGAGCGCTTACCCCTAATAGCAGAGACATTGGTTTGTTCACGTGGGGAGGAAAATAATCTCTCTTCAAGGTGGTGGACCTTTTCAGAAAGTTTCTCCAAAGTATTCTCTTTTAGTTGATGGATGCTTTCAGAAAGTTTCTCCACAGCCGAGACGCAGGCCTGTAAGGAAAATGAGAGACTTTCTTTGTTCTGCCGGAGTTGTTTACCCACTTCATCCACTGTGGGTTCCTCATCCTCTTTCCAGGCCATTATTGCCAATGAGCTGGCATATGATGATGGTGCACTCCGTACAAACTTCTGCCACATGGGTCATATACACTTGACTTCATCTGGATCTGTGGGTGTTTGTCCATTGTCTGGGTCCTCATACATCACCTCCCGTACTACTAATTCCCTCAGGTACTGGATTCCCTTCTCCATAGTGGTCCACTTGCCTGGCAGACATACAAGTTCTTCCTTGTAGGGATACCTTTCCCTTACAGCTGACAGGAGACGCCTCCAGAGGCTATAAGATCAGGCTCCATCTCCAATTGCTTTGTCAATGCCTGCGTCTCTAGCAAGGGATCCCAGCCGCCTGGCTTCCCCGCCCTCTAATGCCACACAATTGGCTCCGGTATCCCAGCACCGGAGCAGCCAGGTGACAAGCTGCTCACCTATGCAGCAACCAAAATCTTTTGCACATCTCGTAGCTCACGCTGGTATAGGTTTCGCATAGTTACTGTTGATTTTTCAACATCCTCATCTTCATTCTCCTGCATCCCTGATGGCCCAGCCTCATCTTCTCTATACCTAGACCTAGCAGAAGTCTCTCTGCGTTCTAAACGACCTGAGTCTCTATACCATTTCTTCACCTTGTCTACAGGGGCAACTTGCACTGCTACAGCTCGTTTCTCTGGCCCAGCCACAGGAGCTGGAGAAGCTGCAGGACCTGGAGCAGCTGCAGGAGCTGGAGGGGCTGCAGGAGCTGGAGCTGTAGTGGCTGCAGGGGCTAGAGCAGCTGCAAAAGCAGGAACTGGAGTGGCTGCAGGAGCAGGAACTGCAGCGGCTGCAGGAGCAGGAACTGGAGCGGCTGCAGGAGCTGGAGTGGCTGCAGGAGCTGGAGTGGCTGCAGGAGCAGGAGCTGGAGCGGCCGCAGCGTCTGTTACTAGGTTAATAGTAGCATCAATTGCAGCTCAATAGGCATAGGCCAGGCCCTAGCACATTACAGTGAGTTATGTCACTTCGGAACTGCCAGAGTCATGACTCTCTTTTTTTTTCAAGCATTCTACCAGTTTTTTAGGATTTTGCAGTTTTTCAGGGGTGAATTTCCAAAACATAGGAGGTACCCACTGCTCGAGAAACCTGCCCATATCCTCCCATACTCCCTGCCACTCACAACTATCCCGCCTCAGGACAGATCTCTGGATGAGATTCCTAAGTAGTTGTTTAACCTTAAACAAAACCTGAAGCGCATTCAGGAGACATAACAACAACATGCTGGTCTGCGTATTCCAAGGATATTCAACATCTTGTAGAACTATCGTAACTAGCTCGGAGGATAAGAGGGCGGTGAAGGAGAAAGGGAGTGAACAAGTAGGGAAAAATATCTTCCCCTGTCCCCTCCACAGACTGGCTCCCTGATGGAAAAAGGCAGTAGGTGTAATTGTTAATGGTTTCCGAGATATAGTTTCCAAAGTACAGAGTCGACGACAGTGTTGAGTACAAATACCAAGTTAAAGTCATGGCCAGATACTTCATCGTCTCGTAAGCTATTATTACACTGCACAGTACTATCATGATCTTAAACCAGGGCCCGGAAAAGTAAAACAGCACAACAGGGATCACATACAGAAAGTAACGTGCTATAAAATTCAGTCTGGAATACAGCCACAGCAGACCCGAGATTAAAGCAATCAACATTCTGATTAGCAACTATTAAGCAGCTCTAATACTTATACCAATTTTAGTTTAACATACTCTGGTCAGATCTGTTGTTATCTCAACCCTTCGAGCCCCACGTTGGGCACCAAAAGGACTGTTGTGGTTTAACCAGGATGGCAGCTAAACACCACACAGCCGTTCCCTCACCCTCCCCCCTCCCTCTCTGGGATGGGGGAAGAGAAATAGGAAAGTGAAGCCCGTGGGTTGAGATAAAGACAGTTTATTAAGATAGAAAATAATAATAATAATAATAATAATAGTGTGCACAAAACAAGTGATGCACAATATAATTGCTCACCACCCGCTGACCGATGCCCAGCCCAACCCCGAGCAGCCAGCCCCCCACCCCGACTAGACACCCCTATATATTGTTTAGCATGATGTCAGATGGTATGGAATACCCCTTTGGCCAGTTTGGGTCAGCTGTCCTGGGGCTGTCCCCTCCCAGCTCTTGCTGCACCCCCAGCCTGTCCGCTGGCAGGACAGAGCGAGAAGCTGAAAAGTCCTTGGCTTGGTGTAAGCATTGCTCTGCAGCAATTAAAACATCAGCATGTTATCAGCACTTTTCTCATCCTAATCCAAAACATCGCACCCTACCGGCTACTAGGAGGAAAAATAACTGTCCTAACTGAAACCAGGACTGAGGGCTGCAATCTCTTCAGAAGGGATAGACAGGTGTCCTAGTTTCAGCACGATAGAGTTAATTTTTCTCCTAGTAGCAGGTAGGGTGCTATGTCGTCATGCTATACAATATATAGGGGTGGCTGGCTGGGGTGTGGGGACCGGCTGTTTGGAGATGGGCTGGGCATCAGTCAGCGGGTGGTGAGCAATTGCATTGTGCATCACTTGTTTCGTACACATTATTATTAATAGTGCTATTAGCATTATTATTTTTTTCTGTCCTAATAAACTGTCTCTATCTCAACCCTCAGGCTTCATTTGCCTGATTCTCTTCCCCATCCCAGAGAGGGAGGGGAGAGGGTGAGGAAACAGCTGTGTGGTGCTTAGCTGCTGGCTGGGTTAAACCACAACAGTGAAGGAATGGAGGGGGTGTTGCCCTCTACAGTATGGAAGGAATTGATTATGAAGATTTGCCTTTGAGAAACAGCCATGGACACGCTGAGAGCTTATGGGTGAGAGTTAAAGACCTCTTCAATAAACGACAGCTTGTGGTTGATGTCTACTACAGGCTGCCTGATCAAGGGGAGCCTGTGGATGAGACCTTCTTGCTTCAACTACAAGAAGCATCATGCTCGAATGCTCTCATGCTGATGGGGGGGCTTCAGCCACCGGGATGTCTGCTGGGAAAGCTACACAGCAGGCTGTAAGCAATCCAGGAGACTCCTAGAGTGCGTTGAGGATAACTTCCTGGTCCAGGTACTAGACAAACCAACCAGAGGAGAAGCGTTACTTGACCTGATGCTCACCAACACAAAAGAGCTCATTAAAGAGGTCAATTTTGGAGACAGCCTGGGCTGCAGTGACCACACCCTGATTGAGTTTGTCATCTGGAGGGATATGGGCTTGGCTAAGAGCAAAGTCAGGACCCTGAACTTCCAAAGAGCAAACTTCAAACTATTTAAAGACCTAGTAGCTGAGATCCACCGGAACATAGTCCTTAGGGACAAAGGAGCTGAGCAGACCTGGCAACTCTTTAAGGATGTTTTCCTTAGAGCTCAAGAATGTTCCTTCCCGCTGCATAAAAAAGCAGGCAGAGAGGGCAGACAACTGGGATGGTTGAGCAAGGACCTGCTGGTCAAACTGAGGCACAAAAAGGAAATGCACAGGCAGTGGAAGCAGGGACATAGGGCCTGGGAAGAGTACAGGGATGCGGTCCAGATGTGCGGGGATAGAATCAGGACAGCCAAGGCACAGATGGAACTGAGCTTGGCAAGGGATTCAAAGAATAACAGGAAGGGATTCTATGGGTACATTGCTCAGAAGAGAAAGGCCAAGGAGAGTGTACCTGCTCTGATAGATGAGAAGGGTGAATTGGTAATGACAGACATGGAGAAGGCTGAGGTACTCAACAACTTCTTTTCCTCACTCTTCACTGCCAGTCAGGCTTCCCAAGTCTTTCATTTTCCTGAACCCATAGATGGAGGCTGGGGGAGCAAAGTCCCACCCACTGTAAGTGAAGAGCAGGTTTGAGACCATTTGATGAAAATAAACACATACAAGTCTATGGGGCCTGATGACATGCATCCCAGGGTCCTGAAGGAATTGCCTGATGTAGCTGCCAAGCCACTTTCCATCATATTTGAAAAGTCATGGCAGTCAGGAGAAGTCCCTGGTGACTGGAAAATGGGAAACATCATTCCCATCTTTACAAAGGGTGGAAAGGAGGACCTGGGGAACTACAGACCGCTGAGCCTCACCTCTGTGCCTGGCAAGATTATGGAAAAGATCCTCCTGGAAGCAGTGTCAAGGCACATTCAAGACAAGGACTGATCCATGACAGCCAGCATGGATTCACCAAGGTTAAATAGTGCCTGACCAATCTGGTGGCCTTCAATGGTCGAGTAACTGCATCAGTTGACAAAGGAAGACCAACTGATGTCATCTACCTGGACTTCTGCAAGGCCTTTGACATGATCCCACATGACATCCTGGTCTCCAAATTGAAGGGATATGGATTTGATGGGTGGACTATTCAGTGGATAAAGAACTGGCTTGAAGTTTGCACCCAGAGAACTGTGATCAAGGGCTCTATGTCCAGGTGCAGGCTGGTGACAAGTGGTGTACCTCAGGGGTTTGTCCTCAGACCAGTA
Organism: Heteronetta atricapilla; assembly: GCA_011075105.1. NCBI lineage: Eukaryota > Metazoa > Chordata > Aves > Anseriformes > Anatidae > Heteronetta > Heteronetta atricapilla. The sequence goes on from MU014703.1 coordinate 414,676, forward strand.
CTGTTTAATATCTTCATCAATGACATAAACAATGGGATTGAGTGCACCCTCAGCAAGTTTGCAGACAACACCAAGCTGAGTGGTGTGGTTGATACGATAGAAGGAAGGGATGCCATCCAAAGGGACCTAGACAGGCTGGAGAAGTGGGCCCACGTGAACCTAATGGGGTTCAACAAGTCTAAACGCAAGTTGCTGCACCTGGGCCGGGGCAATCCTGGACATGAGTACAGACATGGAGAAGAAGTCATTGAGAGCAGCTTGTGGTGCAATTGCCTAAAGTAACTAGGAAAATAAAACTAACATTCACATTTTAAAGAAAATGTACAGCATTGAAGAGGTAGGGCTTAGCTACATTGCCTGAGCGTTCCCTAGGCTACCAACCTTAGATGCTGTCGCGCTGAGGGAACCTGGTGTGCTGGCTCTAAGGAACAGCATGGAGCATAGAGTGGAGTGGAGACACCACGGCTAGGCTCTGTGACCAGGTGGGAACTCGATTGTTCTTGTGCACACCGATAAGCTGCACTTTTTGCTACCCTGAGCCAGCAACCTGCTGTACTCTAGTGTACTTTTGCTCATTATAATATCATTATAATAAGAAAACACACCTCCATCCCAAAACCTACCCACCTCCAGGGTGTGACCACCCCTCACTGAGCACGCATTCTGAATTTCTCAGAGCCTATACCTTTAGACAGAGATGGGAAAACTTTTCACCAATCATAACCAAGATATGCTTGACTAGAGTCACTCAAGCTCCACCTAAAAGATAGAAAATAATATAAATTGGCCTAAGAGAGAGGGGATGTCAGGGAAGATACCACCATCAGGGGAGATACCATCCCAAGGGAATACACCATCCCGAGGATCTCCTGACTCCTGGGATCAGTCGACGGGCTGAGCCTCTCTTCCCCCCCATTGGGACGCCTTTGGGTGAGATTTGAACACTTGGTTATACTGGGTGTCTCTGAGGAAACTTAGAAATCTCTATAGAGTCTTTGTGCCTTTTAACGCATTAATTTCCAGGCTGCGCACCTGTGTATTTCATGCATACTAGCTTGCTTTTGCAGACAGTAACTATCGCTGGCAATCCAAAGAACCTGTGTACCTGTTGTTGTAATAAATTGCACTTAACTACATTGTTCCTAGCCGTGATAGTTCTCATTGAATGCGACTAGAGTATGGGCGGTTATACGTTATTGGTGAATCCGTGACCGTGGTAGTTCAGTGCTCTGAATCCAATCAGACCCATATCGGTTGATGCGTTATTGGTCAATCTGTGATTGTGATAGTTCAGTACCCTGAATCCGACCGGACCCATAACGGTTAATCAGCTACACCCTTTAACGTGACACAGCCCTGCAGAGAAGGACTTGGGGGTTGAAAAAGCTCAACATAGATGAAAAGCTCGACATGAGTCGGCATTGCGCACTTGCAGCCCAGTAGGCCAATTGCATCCTGGGCTGCATTACAAAAGGAGTGGCCAGCAGGTCGAGGGAGGTGAGCACACAGTTTATTTAATAGGTCTCATTCTAACAGAGGCAAAGGACATTCCAGAAAGTATAAAAATTCATGAGTCAATACAAATTTCCCAATTTCACATTTAATTGGTTGCAAAAAAAGGGTTCAGCCTCGTGCTTTCCTGTGGCCTCAATCAATGGATAGTAGATAATGCTAATTCTACATTCTTACAATCCAGATTATGGAACAGTGACTAGACCTAATGATAGTTGTCCTAGTACCATTTGTGGATTTGTTAGTACAGCCACTAACATCTTAAACTTCTGAGATTCCATGGGATGAAGGGCCCTAAAGAAATTTGAATTAAATGAAAAAAGTAAGTTAGGATTAAAAAGATGCTTTAGAATTTTAAATGTTTCACACAATTTGTTGTAAGATAATGCTGTTTTCAGGACTGGTGTTTCCCTTTATTGCAGTAAAGCAGGGGGAGGAGAGAGCATGTGGGGAGAAGGGACTTCTATATTAACTGCCCATTTTGGGAAAGCATAAAATAAGCTAATAGGTGTGATTAAGAAGAAAATATATTTTAAATCTCCAAGTTAACTTCATAGATCTTAGTGAAAAGTGGGATCTGCTTGCTGAAATTTGCTGCACAACTTCCATCTCTTTATTGGCTTGAAGGTCATACTCAAAGTGTGGTGGTCAATGGCAGTATGTCCAGCTGGAGGCCAGTGATGAGTGGTGACCCTCAAGGGTCTGTCCTGGGACTGGTACTGTTTAATATCTTTATCAACGACATAGACAGTGGGATCAATTGTACCCTCAGCATGTTTGCAGATGACACCAAGCTGAGCGGTTCAGTTAATAGAACAGAAGGATGGGATGCCATCCAAAGGGACCTGGACAAGCTTGAGAAGTGGGCCCACGTGAACCTAATGAGGTTCAACAAGTCCAAGTGCAAGGTGCTGCACCTGGGCCAGGGCAACTCCGGACATGAGTACAGACATGGAAAAGAACTCATTGAGAGCAGCCCTGCAGAGAAAGACTTGGGGCTTCTGGTGGGTGAAAAGCTTGACATGAGCCAGCAGTGCACGCTTGCAGCCCAGAAGGCCAACTGCATCCTGTGACCAGCAGGTCGAGGGAGGTGATTGTCCCCCTCTACTCTGCCCTCGTGAGGCCCCACTTGTACTGCATCCAGGTCTGGAGCCCCCAGCACAAGAAGGATGCGGAGCTATTAAAGCGGGTCCAGAGGAGGGACACAAAGATAATCAAGGGGCTGGAACACCTCTCCTATGAAGAGAGGCTGAGAGAGCTGGGGATGTTCAGCCTGAAGAAGGGAAGGCTCCAGGGTGACCTCAACGCAGCCTTTCAAAACTTAAAGGGGTCTTATAAAAAGGATTGAGAAGGACTCTTTACTCGGGTAGATAATGATAGGATAGCAGGAAATGGTTTTAAACTAAAAGAGGGGAGATTTAGATTAGAGGTTAGAAGGAAGTGTTTCAATCAGAGGTTAGTGAGGCACTGGAACAGGTTGCACAGAGAGGTTGTGGATGTCCCATCCCTGAAGGTGTTCAGGTTGGATGAGGCCCTGGGAAACCTGATCTAGCGGGTGGCGTTCCTGTCTCTGGCAGGGTGGTTGGAACTAGATGATCCCTGAGGTCCATTCCAACTCAGGCTATTCTATAATTCTATGATTCTATGAAGCGGAATGCCTACCTTTTTTTCTTCCCTAATTCTTCACCAATTCTGCCTTCTTAACCAGTCTCAGTTCCTTTGTCAGCTCTCGGCAGAACCGCTGAACCAAGGCACAGGACCGCTGAAATGAGCTGGGCATGCCTTCCTACAGTGGTAACAGGGCTCCCCAGACGGCAACTGGATCCCGGACGAGCCCCTGATTTGTGAGAAACAATCTGTAGCCAACAACACAAGCTCAGGCGAGGAGCTCAGTGAAGTAGCATTTTTATTCGCAATTGCAATGGTGGGTGTCCAGCAAGCAGGAGAGCACAGAAAAAGTATATCATAACTTTATATTCCCTATTACCCGACGCTTGATTCCTCCCATTTCCTCATTGGCTGAGTACTACAGGTTCACAACCAGTTTGACACTTATTACGATACCATATATGTACAATTTGGTTTGACCAAACTTTCATTTCTCTTTTTCATTTTTTTCTTCTCTCATGACTAGAGGGACCATCATTTTTTGTTTTTACATATTTTAAAATGCTTGTCTTGTTTTTCTTAGCTATCCTCCTTATTTTGGGACAGTGGGACGGTCCTGGTTTCAGTTAGGAGAGAGTTATTTTTCCTCCTAGTAGCTGGTAGGGTGCTATGTTTTGGATTAGGATAAGAAGAGTGCTGATAACATGCTGATGTTTTAATTGCTGCAGAGCAATGCTTACACTAAGCCAAGGACTTTTCAGCTCCTCGCTCTGTCCTGCCAGTGGGCAGGCTGGGGGGGCAGCAAGAGCTGGGAGGGGATAGACCCAGGACAGCTGACTCAAACTGTGCAAAGGGGTATTCCATACCATCTGACATCATGCTGAACAATATATAGGGGTGGTTAGCTGGGGTGGGGGGCCGGCTCTTGGGGTTGGGCTGGGCATTGGTCAGCGGGTGGTGAGCAATTGCATTGTGCATCACTTGTTTGTACATATTATTATTATTATCATTATTATTATTATTACTTTTCTATCTTAATAAACTGTCTTTATCTCAACCCACAGGCTTCACTTTCCCGTTTTTCTCCCCCATCCCAGAGAGGGAGGGGGGGAGGGTGAGCGAACGGCTGTGTGGTGTTTAGCTGCCGGCCAGGTTAAACCACAACAGGGACTTTCCCCTTATCTGCTTAACATAGTCCCCCCGCTATACCACTGTTATGCCTTCACAACCACTTTTGAATATGCAAGGTTAGTGGAATTTTCCACTGAAAAAACACAACTTTATTTCTCACAGAAAACATCTACTATTCTTCCACCCAGAAAATTTGTTAAATCTTAAGTATAGATGATGTATATTCCAGATTATTGACATATTGATGACTTCTAGTTTTATTTACTTTTGTTCTAATCATCTATTAAAAAATGTATTTGTTCCAGTATTAAAAGTTGATACTGCATGAAATAGAAACTGCTAGGAAATATGAGCTCTTATTGTTCCAAGATCTTATGCATGAAATTAGCAAGTTAATAAATAATGTGTTTAAAGAGTATGTATACAGTTGTGGTTGGTCATGAATTTGGGCTGTGGAAAACACAAGCCCATAAAAATAATTGTCTCCTTTCACTTCCTATCCATTCAATAAATTTAAACTTTATGGAGGGGCTAGAAGTCTGCATTTGTTAAGGCACTGTAAAATTAGTGCCTGCAATTTATCAGCTCTTTGGATTAAGTGATAACAGAAGTAGTTGACAATGTTTATTGTCCATGATTGCTGTTGATCAGCCATCACTTGCTCATGCACATATAGTAAAGCAATTGACTTGTGTCCACCTTGTCCTTTTAGACACTAGGAATAATAGTGCAAGTCCTTTTAATTGAATGGTGCTTCTACAGATAATATGTCTGTCCTTTTCTTAATCTTGTTGTCTTTACTCCTTTTCATCCCTCCAACAATGCCAGAAATTGGCAAATTAGTCAGCAATTGATCAGTAATACTGGTAAATAAATGGTCTGTGGCTTGGAGCTGATGAAACGTAGTTTTACTCTTATTTGCCCATGCAGAAAAAAATGGTCTCAAGGCTCCTGGTAACTCCAGTCATCAGAAAGTTTAATGTAATGAGTATCAAATGGAGGCAATAATTCAGCTTAGGGAGTATGATAATTTTCCCTAATAATTCAGCTTGCTTTGATTAAAGCTGTTAGCTTTTTGTGCTTGAATAATGAACTTTGCTTTGAGAGGAAGACTTGAAATAGTGCTAGATGTGGCTTTTTTTTTTCCATAGGTTTGGTTGGTAACAATAGTTTATAGGGTTTATAAAAATGCTTTCCTAGGAAGCTAAACAGCAACAAAGTAGATGGAAATAAACACTGAAAATAGTTAATACTAATTTTTGAACAGCAAGATGTTGCATAACATATTTAAGCTTCTTTTTCACAAGGAAGTATAACAAATTATATGTTCTTCTTGTGTTCTTATAAATCATTTTCTTTATAATTTCTATAAATATTGTGAATATTTTAATACTTCCAACACTTATGAATAGATACATAAATAGACAGAAGTGTCTGTTTTTCAAAGCCTGTACCCACACAAAATTCTTCAACGAAGGGTGACTGAAGAATGAGATTAGTTTATCAGCAATGACAGTACCCAGGGAATTTGGAAAAATATGCTCTTTTCTTTTGGAAAAATAAGTCCCAGGTGACTGGAAAAAGGGAAACATTACTCCCATTTTAAAGAAAGGGAGAAAGGAAGACCCAGGGAACTACAGGCCGGTGAGCCTCACCTCTGTGCCTGGGAAGATCATTGAGCAGATCCTCCTGGCTGACTTGTTAAGGCATGCACGAGATAAAGAGGTGATTCGAGACAGCCAACATGGCTTCACCAAAGACAGATCTTGCCTAACCAATCTGGTGGCCTTCTATGATGGAGTGACGGCATTGGTAGACAAAGGAAGGGCGATGGATATCATCTACCTGGACTTGAGCAAAAGCCTTTGATATGGTCCCTCACCACATCCTTCTCTCTAAATTGGAGAGGTATGGATTTGAAGGTGTACTGGGTCTGGCTGGGATGTTAACTTTCCCTGCAGCAGCCCATACATTGCTGTGCTCTGCATTTGTAGCTAGAACAGCAGTGGTATCACACTGGTGTTGTGTCTGCTGCTGAGAAGTGCTGGCACAGCATCAGGACTTTCTCTAGCCCTCCTAGGGGGTGGGCGAAAAAGTGAGAAAGAAACATCACCAGGGCAGCTGACCTAAACCAACCAAAGGGATATTCCATACCATATGATGTCACACTCAGCAATAAAAGGTGGAAAAAGGAAGAAGGGGGGTGTGGTGGGCTCTTGTTGCGAAAACGTCTGTCCTCTTCCCGAACACCGGCTACATGCATTGAGGCCCTGCTTCAAGGACATGGTCAAACATCGCTCATTTGTGGGAAGTAGAGAGTATTTTTTTTCCTCTGCACTTCCACATAGCCTTTACTTGTTTTGTTTTTTACTTCCCTTTCCCCCTCCCTCTTCCCCTTTCCCTTTTTTTCCCTTTATTTGAATTGTTTAATTAATAATAATATTTCCTCAATAATATATATATATTCTCTTTAATTAAATTATCCTTATCTCAACCCATAAGTTGTTCTTTCCTTTACTTCTTCCCCTCCTCATCTGAGGAGGGGGAGTGAGAGAGCGGTTGTGGTGTTCAGCTGCCTAACACGGTAAAACCACCACATGGACTGTTAGGTTGATAAAGAATTTGTTGGCTAGTCACAGCCAAAGGGTTGTGGTCAACGGTTCTATGTCTGGGTGGAGGCTGGTCACAAGTGGTGTCCCTCAGGGGTCGGTCTTGGGACCGGTGCTCTTCAACATCTTTATCAACGACGTAGATGACAGAATTGAGTGCACCCTCAGCAAGTTTGCAGATGACACAAAGCTGAGCAGTGAAGTCGATACAATAGAGGGAAGGGATGCCATCCAGGGGGACCTAGACAGGCTGGAGAAGTGGGCCCATGAGAACCTAATGAGGTTCAACAAGGCCAAGTGCAAGGTGGCCTTGGGCTGGGGCAATCCCATGTATTTATATAGACTGGGAGAAGAAGAACTTGAGAGCAGCCCGGAAGGACTTGGGGGTCCTGCTATACGAGAAGCTGGACATGAGCCAGCAGTGCGCGCTTGCAGCCCGGAAGGCCAACTATGTCTTGGGCTGCATCAAAAAATGGGTGGCCAGCAGGGAGAGGGAGGTGATTGTTCCCCTCTACTCTGCTCTTGTGAGACCCCACCTGGAATACTGCATGCAGGCCTGGGGCCCCCAGCACAAGAAGGATGTGGAGCCCTTGGAACAGGTCCAGAGGAGAGCCACTAAGATGATCAGAGGGCTGGAGCACCTCACCTTTCCTATGCAGAAAGGTTGAGGAAACTGGGCTTGTTTAGCTTGGAGAATAGAAGGCTCCGGGGAGACCTCATTACGGCCTTTCAGTACTTGAAGGGAGCGTATAAACAGGAGGGGGAATGCCTGCTTACATGTGTTGGTAGTGATAGGACAAGAGGGAATGGTTTTAAACTAAGACAGGGGAGATTTAGGTTGGAAATTAGGAGAAAGTTTTTCACTCAGAGGATGTTGCAGCTCTGGAACGGGTTGCCCAGGGAGGCTGTGGATGCCCCATCCTTGGAGGCTTTCAAGGCCAGGCTGGATGTGGCTCTGGGCAGCCTGCTCTAGTGGTTGGCAACCCTGCCCAGAGCAGGGGGTTGAAACTAGATGATTTTTAAGGTCCCTTTCAACCCAGGCCATTCTATGATTCTATGGTTCTATGACTTGAAGCTGACATTTATTTATTTCAGTATTTAAGGGTCCTGTGTTGTAGAGCTTTTTTCAGAGAAGGTGCAAGCTCAAGAGCTGTACAAATGTATCTTAGTTCCTAACCTAGCTTTCTATTTGATTTTTCCTGCAAATATTGGGTCCATTCATAGAAAAGAAACCTGCCAAAGATGATGTAGACTTTAGGAAGCCTCGTTTGCCAGAATAGATTTTTAATAATTACGTATACCTAAGTTGCAATCTTGTTTTAGTTGAAAGAGAATAAAAGGTGTCTTTATTTTTAATGGTCTGGAGAATTATAACTGTATCAGTTCCAAAAGTCTCTTAATGCATGTGGAAGACTGGTAGCATTGCACTGAATATGCCAAACAACTGGGAATTCAACATTATTTACTAGGTAAAGCAAAAGCTGCGTGCAAAACAAGTATTTCATCTGCCTGCTGATGGGAAGTAGTGACTGTTTGCCCACTTCAGTAAAGCAGAGCTCATCATGCATAACGTTTTTTTGGGAAGACAAATGCCATCACTCTGAACATATGCCCCTCTTCCTCCTTTCCCCCCAGCTTTTATTGCTGAGCATGATGTCATATGGTATGGAATATCTCTTTGGTCAGTTTGGGTCAGCTGTCCTGGTTGTGTCCACTCCCAAGTCCTTGTGCACCCCCTTAGCCTCCTCATTAGCAGGGCAGAATGAGAAGCCAAAAAGTCCTTCACAGAAACAGAGACTGATTAAGGTTGGAAGCAACCTCTGGAGGTCATCTCGTCCAACCCTCCTGCTCAAGCAGGGAAACCTGGAGCAAGTTGCCCAGGACCACATCCAGGTGGCTTTTGGAGACCTCCAAGGAGGGACATTGCACAACCTCTCTGGGCAACCTATGCCAGTGCTCAGTCATCTGCACAGTAGAGAAGGGCTTTCTGATGTTCAGATGGAACTTCTTGTGTTTCAGTTTGTGCCCACTGCCTCTTGTCCTGGTACTGGGCACCAATGAAAAGAGCCTGTCTCCATCTTCACTGCACCTGAAGGGAAGTTCAGGTATTTATAGACATTGATAAGATCCCCCCTGAGCCTTCTCCAGGCTGAAGATTCCCAACTCTCTCAGCCTTTCCTCATAGGAGAGATGCTTCAGTCCCTTAACCATCTTGGTGGCCATCCATTGGGCTCTTTCCGGTATTTCCATATATCTCTTGTATTGATGGGGGGGGGGGGGGCGCGGCCAGAACTGGATATTAGGACTCCAGGTGCAGCCTCACCAGCTCTGAATAGAGGGGAAGGATCACCTGCCTTAACCTGCTGGTGATATTTTGCCTAAAGCAGCCAAAAATACTGTTAACCTTCTTAGCGGCAAGGGCACATTGCTGGCTTGTGTTCAACTTGGTGTCCTCCATGACCGCCAGGTCCTTCTCTGCAGAGTTGCTTTCCAGCTGGAGAGCCCCTAGCTTGTGAATATGGGGTCGTCCTTCCCTAGGTACAGGATTTTGCACTTCATGTTGAATTTCATGAGGTTCCTGCAAGCCCATTTCTCCAGCCTGTCAAGGTCCCTCTGAATGTCTGCACAGCCCTCTGGTGAGTCAACCACTCCCCCTTTTTTCATGTTATCTGCGAATTTACTGAGGGTGCACTCTACCCTATTGTCCAGATCCTTAATGAAGATATTGAACAAGACTGGTCCCAGTATTGACCCCTAGAGTATTCTGCTAGTTAAATGTGATAAATGCTTGAGTCCCAAATAGGATTAAATAGGATTAAAATTAAAGTTTGTAATTTATTAAGCGAATAGAAGCAAGCAAACAGTGCTGGGTGCACCAGGAGTCTCTGCTCCACCAAGATGCACACCTGTTACATCAGGAGGCTGATTTTTATGCTCCTAGACTAATACATATTCATCACTATTCCTAGAAAAAGCAGGGTTATTATAATTAGTTCCCAGAATCCAAACCCTCTCTGGACGCATGCGTATCAGTCTCTGGTGGTCTTTCTGGGGGTCTCTTGTGCTGAAAGCTCGTAGTCTTCCTCCCAGGCTTTGTCCTTCGGTCGTCCTTCAACTCCCCCTTTCTCCTTATTTGGTGGATCCCTTTGCCAGACATCAGAAGCTTGGGCAGCATCTCATGCGGAAGTCAGTAGTTTCCAAAAAAACCTCCTTGGTCCTCTTATCTCCCAGACTTGAGTCTCAGTGTTCGTCCTTCAAGCCCTCTATTTACACGAATTGCTGTACCCTTCATTTGCATGATACAAGAACTATGTACACTAATCACTCTTTTTCTTAGAAAGTTACATTTCATCATGCTGCCCTAGCATTGTTTCATACAGGACACGAATCATATTAACACTTTTCACAATCCCCCATTTCTTTTTTTCATGGCATTGATTCGTGTTTTTATTTTTTTCCAATCAAGTCAATACTTGCCGAATTGGTACCAGTTTTGGATCTTCTTCTGTTTTTATTATCACCAGGGAATGGGTTTTCCCTTTCCTTGGTTCTGGGTCAACAGGTACCACAAATATTTGCATTCCTTGTATAACTGAGTGTATTAATCTGGTAAAACAAGGTATTAAATATGGAATTATTAACAACCCTCCACATATTCCCAATACAACTATCCTGATTATAGTAAGACAATCACCACCCATAACGTCCCTCCATAATTCTCTTAAATTGATTTCATTCCAAGTTTGAACTAGGACATGTGCAATTTTCTTCATTTGTTTTTACAAGCTCATTCACAGCTTTTCCTCCATCATCAATCTCTAAACAGCAATTACTAAGGTTAAATTTTCCACAGACTTCTCCGTCTTGTGCTAGCAAATAATCTAAGGCTAAGTGACTTTGATACAAAGCAGTTCTCATATTGGTATTTTCTGCAACTAATCCGAGTGCATCTCTGATTTTATTCACAGCTATTTCTACTACAGCTTGCAAACTAATTATTCTATTAAGCATATATATATATATATATATATATATATTGGGGTCCTATAGCCCCAGGATCCATACTCGAACAAGCACAACCCCAATATGAGGGTCCACAGTAATGATAACTCCTGTCCCACGGATAATCTCTTATCCAGTCAGTGTAACACGTAGAAGCCACTGTTCCACCCTTTCTAGGACAAACGCACTTGGGCTGGTTTCTGTATCTCCTCCAACTCAGGCTTCCACAATCAGTATATGGGTCTTCATCTATAATATCACAGGCATCAAAGGTTATCGACACTGAGGTATTCAGGGTGGTTACAACTTCACTTGTTCCAATTAATTTGCCTACTTTTGAATCTGTCTTCATTTCTACCCAACATGGATAAGGGAATTCTTTTGGATCATACATACAGTCCTGTCACCTTCTTTGCGTAGAGCATACTGAGTTAGGTTAAAAATGCAGCTTCCTATTTTCTGGCCTTTACAGTCATAGACAGTATGATACACCAATGTTTGGGAGCTCAACCATACTTTTCTAGTAGTTACTATACACAGACTGCAGTTGTTGGCCGTAGCTTGGGCCAAGAAACTCACCCCAAGTAGTATTAGAAGAGGTCCAGTAAGGGCCATGGTGATCGGCAGTCATAGCCCGAAGGGGTTGCAGCCCTTGGCAGACCTTCCCAGCCTCAGCACCAGTTCCCTATCTGGTCTTGCCCTCTTCCCTAATCCTAAAGGGGTGTACATTGCAGATAGCTTACTGTTACCTTCAGAGGATAATGCTTAACTGATCCCTGTTATTGATAAATCTCTTCCCTTAATAGGTACCTATTCAAGAGTTTCTCTGTTTACTAATTTTACAGAATTACAATAAATTTGGACTAATTACAATAAAGGAGTGATTACAATAAAATTCCCACAGCAACTTAGCTTATACTCTTTGATGAAGGCTTCTTCAAGTCCATCTGATAGTTAGTTTAGTTTCTCCTGGTTCCGATGTTACTTTCCACTCTTCCACTGAACCTTGTACTTGTGACACGTGTCCATCCTTTTTCAGCAGTTGTCACAGTTGTTTCCTTGTTAATAGATAACAACTAATAGATGACAGTTAATAAATATCAGCTGTTTTCTTGTTAATAAAGCAACAAAGGATCCTTCCCAGAGGGGAGATTAGTTTTCTTCTTCAGATGTTTTTAGTAGAATCCCATCTCCTGGTTTTAACTGGTGAATTGCAACTCTTAAAGGTGGTGTCTGAGCCATTATTCCAGTTTCTCTTAGCTCTTTTATTCTTCTACCAATAGTAATTATATATTTCTAGATACTACAATCCTCAACTACATTGTTCCTTAGGGGCATCTCTTGAGAATAAGGCATGCCATATAACATTTCATATGGTGATAATCCAGTCTCACTGTGTTGTTTAGTTCTAATGTTTAAAAGTGCCAATGGTAAGCATTTCGTCCAAGGCATTTCTGTCTCGATCATTAACTTAACCAATTGTTGTTTTATTGTTTGATTTATTCTTTCTACTTTTCCCGAGCTTTGTGGGTGCCACAGAGTCTTGTATTCTCACTGAACACCTAATGATTGACATAATAATTTTATTATTTTAGAAGTAAAGTGTGTGCCCTGATCAGAAACAATGTACAGGATTATCCCATATCTAGGTATTAAGTGTTCTAATAACATTTTTACCACCGTTCCATGCCCCAACAGCCAGAGAACAAGCAACCCGAGATAGCAAGGCGTCCCCTGAGTCACCCCTAAATTCTTTACATTCCTGATGTTATCACCAACCATGGGGCTTGTCGACCCCCATGGCCACACTCCCACATCTCCCCCTTCTTTAACATAAAAAAGTGCGATTAACAGAAATTGAGAAAGCACGATTAACACAAACTAAAACACAAAGAAAATCTTCCAGGCACACTAATTCTATCTTTAACAAACTTTGTAACCACATCCTTGGGAGAGGCACGTGCTGAGTGCTGACCAGTTGGGGGGGGCCCTGGTTGCCCCTCCAAGTCCTGGAGTCCTTGTTTGTAGGTCCTGCATATGCCAGCCGGACCCTCCCAAACGTTGTTTTTTGTTTGAGCTGGAGTCCAAACCGCAGAGGAGGGTGCTGTGATCATGTTAAGGCAGATGATGACACGGCCGGACGGACTCATGGTGCTGATACCCATCTAGGACTGGCTTCTATTAAAACACAAGCACAACCTCGGCCCCCAAGTTATTAGAATGTAGGGCCCTCCCAATAATTGGTGCTGTATTTTTTTAACTTTTATTTATTTATTTATTTATTTTACCATGACTTGTGCTCTTCCTTTAACTGAGTTTCTCCCAGATCTGTCTCCTACATCTGTCTGTCGCTTTTTCTCCTGCACGGACAGATGCAAGGACCTTCCTCTGTCCATCGATTAAAAAAAATAAGAACATAGCATACTTTATCTATCTTTTCCTAGGGGTTACACCACTGCTCCCCCTTCTTTGTTTTAGAAGCTGTCCTGGTTTTAGTTAGGATAGAGTTAATTTTCCTCCCAGTAGCTGGTAGGGTGCTATGTTTTGGATTTAGAAAGAGACTAATGTTGATAACACGCTGAAGTTTTAATTGCTGCAGAGCAATGCTTACACTAAGCCAAGGACTTTTCAGCTCCTCGCTCTGTCCTGCCAGCGAGCACGCTGGGGGTTCAGCAAGAGCTGGGAGAGGACAGACCCAGGACAGCTGACCCAAACTGGCCAAAGGGCTATTCCATACCATCTGACAGCATGCTGAACAATGTATAGGGGTGGCTACTGAGGTGGGGGGGACGGCTGCCTGAGGACAGGCTGGGCATCGGTCAGCAGGTAGCAGGCAACTGCACTGTGCATCACCCGCTCCGTACACATCATCATTATTATTATTTTATTTTCTGTCCCAATAAACTGTTTCTGTCTCAACCCACAGGCCGCAGTTTTTCTCGTTTCTCTCCCTCATCCCGGAGAGGGAGGGAGGGTGAGTGAACGGCTGTGTGACGTTTAGCTGCCGGCCGGGTTAAACCACAACAGAAGCATACATAAATTGATACAAAGGAACACTTAAATAATACAACTGGACACAAAAATATGCATTTTAAGAGAAATTCACATCAGTAATTGTATAAAGCTTTTTCTGTACTAAGGGGTCCCGAAAATTTAGGACTAAAACATTAGCTTTGTAATGTAAAAGGGTTATCATGACAGTCCTCAAAGGACACTATATAGCACACTGACGTATTCAAGGCTATCAGCTTATATTTCAGTCTGTATATTCAAGTTTTGAGGTCCTTTTATGATTATGCAAACATCAGAAATATAGTGGTATAATAAATGGTACGCATGCAAGCAGAGTTTTAGAGCCAGTATTAATTTTGCAGGCTCAAAACACCCACTTAATATTTAAACAAGTATTTGATACTTCTGTTTTTTCAAAAATAGAGTAAATGCATTTACATAAAAATAATTTTTACTTTTCAGCAAGCGTGCTCATGTGATTTTTATATTAGTACAA
>MU014703.1:450872-484052 GCA_011075105.1 Heteronetta atricapilla
GTTTCCATTGCTGTAACCACCCCCACAGGGCATTTGCTACCATCCATCAATCTGTATAGAGATAGAGAACTGGCCACTTTTCTCATTCAGCAACATCTAAAGCCATCTGGATGGCTTTCACTTCTGCAAATTGACTCGATTCACCTTCTCCCTCAGCAGCTTGTTGTGTAGGACTCCTTACAGCAGCCTACCGTCTCCGAAGATTTCGAACAATACGACAGGACCCATCAATGAACAGGGGATATTGCTTCTCATTTTCTGTTAGCTCGTTGTACAGTGGGGCTTCTTCAGCACGGACCACCTCCTCCTCTGATGACATCCCAAAGTATTTGCCTTCTGGCCAGTCCATAATCACTTCCAAGATTCCTGGACGACTGGGGTTTCCTATTTGAGCCCGCTGGGTAATCAGTGCAACCCCCTTGCTCCATGTAGCATCAGTTGCATGATGTGTAGAGGGGACCCTTCCTTTGAACATCCAGCCCAGTACTGGCAGCCGGGGCGCCAGGAGGAGCTGTGCTTCAGTACCAACCACTTCCGAAGCAGATCGAACTCCTTCATATGCTGCCAATATCTCCTTTTTGGTTGGAGTGTAGCGGGCCTCAGATCCTCTGTATCCCCGACTCCAAAACCCTAGGGGTCGACCTCGAGTTTCCCCAGGTTCTTTCTGCCAGAGGCTCCAGGTGGGGCCATTCTCCCCGGCTGCGGTGTAGAGCACATTCTTTACATCTGGTCCTGTTCGGACTGGCCCCAGGGCTACTGCATGAACTATTTCCTGCTTAATTTGTTCAAAGGCTTGTCGTTGCTCAGGGCCTCATTTGTAATCCTTCTTAGGGGTTACTTGAGAGAGCGGGCTTACGATCAGACTGTAATTTGGAATGTGCATTCTCCAAAACCCCATGACACCTAAGAAAGTTTGTGTTTCTTTTTTAGTAGTTGGTGGAGACATAGCTGTTATTTTGTTGATCACATCCATTGGGATTTGACGGCGTCCATCTTGCCATTTTATTCCTAAAAACTGGATCTCTCGTGCAGGTCCTTTAACTTTATTTTGTTTTATGGCAAAACCAGCCTTCAGAAGTTTTTGGATTATTTTCTTCCCTTTCTCAAAAACTTCCTCTGCTGTGCCACCCCACACAATGATGTCATCGATGTACTGCAGGTGTTCAGGAGCTTCCCCCTGCTCCAGCGCAGACTGGATCAATCCATGGCAAATTGTAGGGCTGTGTTTCCACCCCTGGGGCAGCAGATTCGACGTATATTGGACTCCCCTCCAAGTAAAGGCAAACTGTGGCCTGCACTCTCGTTCTAGAGGGAAAAAAATGCATTAGCGATATGAGTTGTGGCGTACCACTTGGCTGCCTTTGATTCCAGTTCGTACTGGAGTTCTAGCATGTCCGGCACTGCAGCACTTAGTGGTGCTGTGACTTCGTTCAGGCCACGATAGTCCACTGTTAGTCTCCACTCACCATTAGACTTTCACACTGGCCATATGGGACTATTAAAAGGTGAATGAGTCTTGCTAATCACTCCTTGGTTCTACAGTTGTCGAATTAGCTCATGGATGGGAATCAGGGAGTCTCGGTTGGTGGGATATTGCCGCCGGTGCACAGTTGTAGTAGGAATTGGTACCTGATATTATTCGACCCTCAGCAACCCCACAGCAGAAGGGTCCTCCGAGAGACTGGGCAAGGTAGACAACTGTTTAATGCCCTCTGTCTCCAAGGCAGCTATGCCAAAAGCCCAGCGGAACCCTTTGGGGTCCTTGAAATATCCTCTTCTAAGATAGTCTATGCCAAGGATGCACAGAGCATCCAGGCCAGTCACAATATGGTGCTTTTGCCACTCATTCCCAGTTAGACTCACTTCAGCCTCCAATACAGTCAACTGCTGGGATCCCCCCATCACTCCATGAATACTGATGGGCTCTGGCCCTTTATAGTTTGATGGCATTAGAGTACATTGTGCACCGGTGTCTACTAAAGCCTTATACTTCTGTGCGTCTGACGTGCCAGGCCATCGAATCCACACAGTCCAATAAACTCGATTGTCCCTTTCCCCCCCCGGCTGGAGGCAGGGCCCCTCTAATCCTGGTCAGAATCTTCATTCCTGTGTTTAAGGGACTGCCTGCTGGAAGTTGGAGCAGCAAACTTTTCAGAGAACCCCTTTTCACCGCTTGTTTTCTTTTGCAACTCACATACCCGTGCCTCTAGGTTCGCGGTGGATTTTCTATCCCATTTTCTCATGTCCTCTCCATGGTCACATAGGTAAAAACACCGGGTGGCATGTGGTTTGTATTGACCATATTGTCTTCCTTGCACAGATGAGTGCTTACCCCTAATAGCTGAGAGAGTGGTTTGTACAGGAGGGGAGGAAAATAATCTGTCTTCACGTTGGTGGACTTTTTCAGAAAGTTTCTCCACAGCCGAGACGCAGGCCTGTAGGGAAGAGGAGAGACTTTCTTTGTTCTGCCGGAGTTGTTTACCCACTTCATCCACTGAGGGTTCCTCATCCTCTTCCCAGGCCATTATTGCCAATGAGCTGGCATATGATGATGGTGCACTCCGTACAAACTTCTGCCACATGGGTCATATACACTTGAGTTTATCTGGATCTACGGGTATTTGTCCATTGTCTGGGTCCTCATAAATCACCTCCCGTACGGCTAATTCCCTCAGGTACTGGATTCCCTTCTCCATAGTGGTCCACTTGCCTGGCAGACATACAAGTTCTTCCTTGTAGGGATACCTTTCCCTTACAGCGTACAGGAGACGCCTCCAGAGGCTGTAAGATCGTACTCCATCTCCAATTGCTTTGTCAAAGCCTGCGTCTCTAGCAAGGGATCCCAGCCGACTGGCTTCCCTGCCGTCTATATCCACATAATTGGCTCCGGTATCCCAGCACTGGAGCAGCCAGTTGACAAGCTGCTCACCTATGCAGTGACCAAAATCTTTTCGCATATCTCGTAGCTCACGCTGGTTTAGGTTTTGGATAGTTGCTGTTGCTTTTTCGACATCCTCATCTTCATCCTCCTGCATCTTGGAGTGGCATACGATTCGTTGGGTCAGAAACTGGCTGGATAGCCGGGCCCAAAGAGTCGTGGTGAATAGAGTCAAATCCAGTTTGAGGCCGGTCACTTGTGGCGTTTCCCAGGGCTCGGTGCTGGGGCCGATCCTCTTTAATATCTTCATCGATGCTATGGATGAGGGCATTGAGTGCACCCTCAGTAAGTTTGCAGATGACACCAAGTTAGGTGCGTGTGTCGATCTGCTCGAGGGTAGGAAGGCTCTGCAGGAGGATCTGGATAGGCTGCACCGATGGGCTGAGGTCAACTGCATGAAGTTCAACAAGGCCAAGTGCCGGGTCCTGCACCTGGGGCGCAATAACCCCAAGCAGAGCTACAGGCTGGGAGATAAGTGGTTGGAGAGCTGCCTGTCAGAGAAGGACCTGGGAGTGATGGTGGACAGTCGGCTGAATATGAGCCAACAGTGTGCCCAGGTGGCCAAGAAGGCCAACGGCATCCTGGCTTGTATAAGAAGCAGTGTGGCCAGCAGGGCTAGGGAAGTGATTGTCCCCCTGTACTCGGCTCTGGTGAGGCCGCACCTCGAGTACTGTGTTCAGTTTTGGGCCCCTCGCTACAAGACGGACATGGAGGTGCTTGAGCGAGTCCAGAGAAGGGCGACGAAGCTGGTCAGGGGTCTGGAGAACTAGTCCTACGAGGAGCGGCTGAGGGAGCTGGGCTTGTTCAGCCTGGAGAAAAGGAGGTTCAGGGGCGACCTTATCGCTCTCTACAGATACCTTAAAGGAGGCTGTATTGAGGTGGGGGTTGGTCTGTTCTCCCACTTGCCTGGTGACAGGACGAGGGGGAATGGGCTAAAGTTGTGCCAGGGGAGTTTTAGGTTGGATGTTAGGAAGAACTTCTTTACCGAAAAGGTTGTTAGACATTGGAACGGGCTGCCCAGGGAGGTGGTGGAGTCACCATCCCTGGAGGTCTTTAAAAGGTGTTTAGATGTAGAGCTTAGCGATATGGTTTAGTGGAGGACTGTTAGTGTTAGCTCAGAGGTTGGACTCGATGATCTTGAGGTCTCTTCCAACCTAGAAATGCTGTGGTTCTGATTCTGTGATTTTGTGATCCCTGATGGCCCAGCCTCGTCTTCTCTATACCTAGACCTAGCAGAAGACTCTCTGCGTTCTAAACAACCTGAGTCTCTACCATCTTTTCACCTTGTCTACAGGGGCAACTTGCACTGCTACAACTCGTTTCTCTGACCCAGCCACAGGGTCTGCCACAGGGGTTCGAACACCCTCTGGAGGGCCAATTTGCACTGCTACAGTTTATTTCTCTGACCCAGCTACACAAGCTGGAGGAACTGCAGGAGCTGGAGCGGCTGCAGGAGCTGGAACGGCTGCAGGGGCTGGAATGGCTGCAGGGGCTGGAGCTGGAGCAGCTGCAGGGTCCATTAGGGGTTGGTGTGGCTGTTGGGCCTGTCACAGGACTTGGCATGGCCGCAGGGTGTGTCACTAGGTTGATTGTTGTCGGAGTGGGAGTGTTGTGGTTTAACCCGGCCGGCAGCTAAACACCACACAGCCGTTCGCTCACCCTCCCCCCTCCCTCTCTGGGATGGGGGAGAGAAATGGGAAAGTGAAGCCTGTGGGTTGAGATAAAGACAGTTTATTAAGATAGAAAATAATAATAATAATAATAACAATAATATGTACAAACAAGTGATGCACAATGCAATTGCTCACCACCCGCTGACCGATGCCCAGCCCAACCCCGAGAGCCGGCCCCCCACCCCGGCTAGACACCCCTATATATTGTTCAGCATGATGTCAGATGGTATGGAATACCCCTTTGGCCAGTTTGGGTCAGCTGTCCTGGGGCTGTCCCCTCCCAGCTCTTGCTGCCCCCCCAGCCTGCCCACTGGCAGGACAGAGCGAGGAGCTGAAAAGTCCTTGGCTTAGTGTAAGCACTGCTCTGCAGCAATTAAAACATCAGCATGTTATCAACACTCTTCTCATCCTAATCCAAAACATAGCACTCTACCAGCTACTAGGAGGAAAAATAACTCTGTCCTAACTGAAACCAGGACATATATCCACCCCTTATTCCATACCATTTATGTCATGCTTTGGTTACACTCTTTCCAATACATTCTAGTTAATCACTATTTTCATCTATGGTAACGATGACACACAGTATTACATAATAATTAACATAATACAACTCAACTCATAGGCTATTTTCACCCACTATTAAATCCCCTTGAGGTACACAATGGACCTCCCCATTCTTTTGCATTACCCAGCAAGTGCATCCAGGTCCTTGAGCAAAAACAATCCCACGGATGGGTTTGCCTTTTCCTGGGGCAGGAGTAGCCCAGACTGTTTTACCCAGCATGTTTCTTACATGCACCACAGAAACTTTATCCCCTTCTACTGTGCGTAGCAGGTTTGATTGGGCTGGTCCAGCTCGGTTGGCAGATCCCCTAGTATTGACTAACCAGGTGGCCTTTGCCAAATGTGTATCCCAATTTCTGAATGTCCCAGCACCCATTGCTTTCAGTGTAGTCTTTAACAGTCCATTGTATCGCTCAACTTTACCGGAGGCTGGTGCATGATAGGGGATGTGATACACCCACTCAATACCGTGTTCTTTGGCCCAAGTGTCTATAAGGTTGTTTCGGAAATGAGTCCCATTGTCTGACTCAATTCTTTCTGGGGTGCCATGTCACCATAGGACTTGCTTTTCAAGGCCCAGGATAGTGTTTCAGGTGATGGCATGGGGCACAGGATGTGTTTCCAGCCATCCGGTGGTTGCTTCCACCATTGTAAGTACGTGGCGCTTGCCGTTGTGGGTTTGAGGGAGTGTGATGTAATCAATCTGCCAGGCCTCTCCATATTTATATTTCAGCCATCGTCCTCCATACCAAAGAGGCTTTGACTGTTTGGCTTGCTTGATTGCAACACGTTTCACAATCATGAATAACCTGTGCTATAGTGTCCATGGTCAGGTCCACCCCTCGATCACGAGCCCATCTGTATGTTGCATCTCTTCCTTGATGGCCTGAGGTGTCATGGGCCCATCGGGCTATGAATAATTCACCCTTATGTTGCCAGTCCAGGTCCACCTGAGCCACTTCAATCTTAGCAGCCTGATCCACCTGCTGGTTGGTTTGATGTTCTTCCGTAGCCCGATTCTTGGGCACATGAGCATCTACGTGGCGTACCTTTACGACCAGGTTCTCTACCCGGGCAGCAATATCTTGCCACAACGCAGCAGCCCAGATGGGTTTGCCCCTGTGCTGCCAGTTGTTCTGTTTCCATTGCTGTAACCACCCCCACAGGGCATTTGCTACCATCCATCAATCTGTATAGAGATAGAGAACTGGCCACTTTTCTCGTTCAGCAATATCTAAAGCCACCTGGCTGGCTTTCACTTCTGCAAATTGACTCGATTCACCTTCTCCCTCAGCAGCTTCTGCAACTTGTCATGTAGGACTCCATACAGCAGCTTTCCATCTCCGATGCTTTCCCACAATGCGACAGGACCCATCAGTGAACAGGGCATGTGATAAATGCTTGAGTCCCAAATAGGATTAAAATTAAAGTTTGTAATTTATTAAGAGAATAGAGGCAAGCAAACAGCGCTGGGTGCACCGGGAGTCTCTGCTCCATCAAGATGCACACGTTACATCAGGGGGCTGATTTTTATGCTCCTGGACTAATACATATTCATCATTATTCCTAGAAAATGCAGGGTTATTATAATTAGTTCCCGGAATCTGAACACTCTCCGGACCCAGTACACACATGCGTATTAGTCTCTGGTGGTCTTTCTGGGGGTCTCTTGTGCTGAAGGCTCGTAGTCTTCCTCCCAGGCTTTGTCCTTCGGTCGTCCTTCAACTCCCCTTTTCTCCTTATTTGGTGGATCCCTTTGCCAGACATCAGAAGCTTGGGCAGCATCTCATGCAGAAGTCAGTAGTTTCCAAAAAAAAACCTCCTTGGTCCTCTTATCTCCCAGACTCGAGTCTCAGTGTTCGTCCTTCAAGCCCTCTATTTACACAAATTGCTAGACTCTTATTTTGCACAGTACAAGAACTATGTACACTAATCACTCTGTTTTTCTTAGATAGAAAGTTACATTTCATCATGCTGCCCTAGCATTGTTTCATACATGACACGAATCATATTAACACTTTTCACAGGGCATATCTCTTCTCATTTTCTCATGTCCTCTCCATGGTCACGTAGGTAAAACCACAGGATAGCACTAGGTGTGTACCCACCATATTGTATTCCTGGCACAGATGTGCAAGGATGAGGTGTTCTAGGCGCCAGAGCAGAAGTTCCCCTGCAGCCTATGCTGTACCACAGTAGAGCAGGTTTCCATGCTGCAGCCCGTGGAGGAGCCCACGGTGGAGCAGGTGGATCTAGCCTGAAGTAGGCTGTGGCCTGTTGAGAACACCTGCCAGAGCAGACTCTGGGCTGGACCTGTAGCCAGTGTAGAGGAGCGCACGCAGGAGCAGGTGACCTGGCAGGAGCTGCTGCCCATGGGGGAACGCATACTGGAGCAGTTTGCTCCTGGTGGATGGACCCCATGGTACGGACCCATATTTGGAGTTCTTGAAGAGCTGCTGCCTTTGGGAATCCCACACAGGATCACTTTGGGAAGGACTGTATCCCGTGGGAGGGATCCCACGTTTGAGCAGAGGAAGAGAGTGACCATGAAGGAGTGGCGGAGACAAAGCATTACAGACTGACCGCAGCCCCCCTTCCTCGTTCTCCTGCCCCACTCAGGGGGAGGCGGTAGAAGAGGGTGGATGAGGGAAAGGTGTTTTTAGCTTGTTTTTCTTTCTTTCTCACTGCTCTAGTTTGTTAGTAATAGGCAATAACTTATATTGCCTATTATAACCGGCAGAATTTTGGGTTCTTTGATCACGGGAAGGTCTATGCTACACCGGGCCTGATGGTACCGGATGGGATGCGCCTCTCTCGGAGAGGGGTAAGGATCTTTGGTCAGGAGTTGGCAGGGCTGATAGATAGGGCTTTAAACTAGAGTCGAAGGGGGAAGGGGCTAAAACCAGGCACGCCGGTGAAGACCTAAGGGATGGTACGCTAGAATCAGAGGGGCTGTGTGCCAGTGAGGTCCTTCGGTCAGATCCACAAGGTGCTGAGTGTAAGGAGACGCACCTGAAGTGCTTCTACATGAACGCACGCAGCATGAGGAATAAAATGGATGAGCTAGAAGTCCTGGCCCAGTCCCGAAACTACGACATCATCGGCATAAGCGAAACCTGGTGGGATGAGTCCTGTGACTGGGGTGTTGCGATAGATGGTTACAGGCTCTTCAGGAAGGACAGGCAGGGTAGGCGAGGTGGTGGGGTGGCGATGTATGTGAAGCAGGGGCTGGACTGTGTGGAACTTCAGGTCGGCGATGGCAAAGTTGAGAGCCTCTGGGTAAGGATCAAGGGACGAACGAATAAAGGGGATGTAGTTGTGGGAGTCTATTACAGACCGCCTGGCCAGGACGATAGCGCCGATAAATTATTCTTTACAGAACTAAGAGAGGCCTCGAGATTAACTCCCCTTGTCCTTATGGGGGACTTCAACTTGCCAGACGTAAACTGGGAGTGCCACACGGCTGACACGAGCAAGTCCAGGAGGTTCATGAAGCACCTAGATGATAACTTCTTGGTGCAGGTGCTAACGGAGCCAACTAGGAAAGGTGCCCTCCTAGACCTGTTGCTAGAAAACAGAGAGGGTCTGGTGGGAGATGTGCTGATTGGTGGCCGCCTTGGTCATAGCGACCATGAAGTGGTTGAGTTCAAAATTTACGGTGACAGAAGGAAAAGTGCCACCAAAACCTCATCCCTAGATATGGGGAAAGCGGACTTCAGGCTGCTCAGGGAACTAGTCAGCAAGGTCCCCTGGGAAACTGCTCTTGAAGGCCTCGATGTCCACCAGTGCTGGTCATTCTTTAAGCGATGCCTCCTAGAAGCACAAGATCAGGCAATTCCTAAATATCGCAAGTCAGGCAGGCGGGGCAGGAGGCCGGTGTGGCTGACCAGGAACATTCTAATGGAGATTAGGTGGAAACAGAGAGTCTTTCGCTACTGGAAGGAGGGCCAGGTGTCATGGAAAGAATACAGGGATGCTGTTCGTGTTTGTAGGGAGAAAGTTCATGTGGCCAAAGCACACCTAGAGTTGAAGCTGGCTGTGTCTGTGAGAGAAAACAAAAAGGGTTTTTTTAGATATGTGAATGGAAAAAGGAGAACTAAAGAATACATAGGGCCGCTCCTTGATAGGGAAGGTCTCCTCACAGACAATGACATAGGCAAAGCAGAGACGCTTAACGCTTTCTTTACCTCTGTCTTCAATGCCGATGATGGGCTTCGGGACCCAGGGTGCCCTGAGCTGGAGGACCGGGACGGTGGGGATGACAAACTCCCAACCGACCCTGAACGTGTGCGGGATTTGCTACTCCACCTGGATCCCTACAAGCCCATGGGTCCGGATGGGATTCATCCCCGGGTGCTGAAAGAGCTGGCGGACGTCATCGCGGAACCTCTCTCAATTATTTTTCAACGATCCTGGGAATTTGGAGAGGTCCCAGTAGACTGGAAGCTGGCAAATGTTGTGCCACTTTTCAAGAAGGGTCAGAAAGAAGACCCAAGCAATTACAGGCCTGTCAGTCTCACGTCAGTGCCTGGTAAAATCATGGAGAAGATGGTTCTCGAACTTATTGAGGCGCACCTGGGGGACAAAGCAGTCATTGGTCCCAGCCAGCATGGGTTTGTGAAGGGTAGGTCCTGCCTAACTAACCTGATTTCCTTTTATGATAAGATCACCCGTATGGTGGACCAAGGGAAACCAGCTGATGTGATTTTTTTGGACTTCAGCAAGGCTTTTGACACGGTTTCCCATAGGATCCTACTGGACAAAATGTCCACCATACAGCTAAATAAAAACATCATCCGATGGGTGAGCAATTGGCTAACGGGCAGGGCCCAAAGGGTTATGGTGAATGGGGCTGCGTCAGGCTGGCGGGCGGTCACCAGTGGGGTCCCTCAAGGCTCCATTTTAGGGCCGGTACTTTTCAATATTTTTATAAACGATCTGGATGTAGGAATAGAAGGTATTTTGAGCAAGTTTGCTGATGACACCAAACTTGGAGGAGTTGTGGACTCGGATGAGGGTGGAAAGGCCTTGCAGAGGGATCTGGATAGGTTGGAGAGCTGGGCGATCACCAACCGCATGAAGTTCAATAAGAGTAAGTGCCGGGTCCTGCACCTGGGACGGGGAAACCCTGGCTGCACGTACAGACTGGGCGATGAGACGCTGGAGAGCAGCCTAGAAGAGAGGGATCTGGGGGTCGTGGTAGACAGCAAGTTGAATATGAGCCAGCAGTGTGCCCTGGCAGCCAGGAGGGCCAACCGTGTCCTGGGGTGCATCAAGCACGGCATCGCTAGTAGGTCGAGGGAGGTGATTGTCCCGCTCTACTCTGCGCTGGTGCGACCTCACCTCGAGTACTGTGTGCAGTTCTGGGCACCACAGTATAAAAAGGACGTGAAACTGTTGGAGAGTGTCCAGAGGAGGGCTACGAAGATGGTGAAAGGCCTGGAGGGGAAGACGTACGAGGAACGGCTGAGGGCACTGGGCCTGTTCAGCCTGGAGAAGAGGAGGCTGAGGGGAGACCTCATCGCAGTCTACAACTTCCTCGTAAGGGGGTGTCGAGAGGCACGAGACCTTTTCTCCATTAACACCAGCGACAGGACCCGCGGGAACGGGGTTAAGCTGAGGCAGAGGAAGTTTAGGCTTGACATCAGGAGGGGGTTCTTCACAGAGAGAGTGGTTGCACACTGGAACAGACTCCCCAGGGAAGTGGTCACTGCACCGAGCCTGACTGAGTTTAAGAAGCGATTGGACTGTGCACTTAGTCACATGGTCTGAACTTCTGGGTAGACCTGTGCGGTGTCAAGAGTTGGACTTGATGATCCTTAAGGGTCCCTTCCAACTCAGGATATTCTATGATTCTATGATTCTATATTAATTGATTCCCCTGACTTAGAACTGAGGGTAACCTCTGCTCAGAGTCCAGCACAATTTTTGTTTGGAGAACCATCTGAAAAATTACAACATAACTGCTTAGACGTGATTGAGACCCAGACTAAGTTGAGGCCAGATTTAAGGGACACCGAGCTGCAAAAAGGGGAAGCACTGTTTGTAGATGGTTCCTCCCGAGTAGTGGAAGGAAAAAGAAAATCAGGATATGCAATAATTAATAAGGACTTAGAACCTGTGGAATCAGGGCCTTTGAGTCCTTCACGGTCAGCTCAGGCTTGTGAGCTGTATGCCTTATGTAGGGCCCTGGAACTATTAAAGGGAAAAAGTGGGACCATATTTACAGATTCAAAATATGCATATGGGGTGGTCCACACTTCTGGAAAAAAATGGGAAGAAAGAGGTTTAATTAACACTCAAGGGAGGAATCTCATACATCTAGAATTAATAGTAAAAATTTTAAGGGCACTAAGAGAACCGAAGGAGATAGCAGTAGTACATGTGAGAGGACACCAAAAGGGATTAGATTATCGAATCAGGGGAAATAATTTAGCGGATAAAGAAGCCCAAGAAGCGGCCTTGAGGACTCAGGTCATTAAAATTAATGTAATATAGGAGGAAGAAAAACGAGAAGAAGGGGAAAAAAAAGTTTACTCCTGAAGAACAAATAAAATTGGAGAGAATAGGGGCTAAGTTAGAACAAGGAAAATGGACACTGCCTGACGGACGAGAGATATTGCCAAAAGCCTGCACGAGACAAATATTAGAACGATTACATGCACAAACCCATTGGGGTACAAAGGTGTTAAGTGATTATTTCCTTGAACAATTCAGTTGCATCGGGATTTATGAAATAGCAAAGCAAATTACACAAGGTTGTTTAACTTGTCAGAAGATAAATAAAAAAGTGTTTCGACAAGCAGCCACAGGGGGGAGAAAGACAGCTTACAGACCTTTTGAAAAAGTACAAGTTGATTTCACTGAATTGCCCAAGGTAGGGAGGATAAAATATCTATTGGTAATAGTGGATCATTTAACACAATGGGTTGAAGCTTAGCCTGTAGCACGAGCTACAGCACAAACGGTTGTAAAGATTTTATTAGAACACTTAATACCTAGATATGGGATAATTCAGTATATTGATTCTGATCAGGGCACACATTTTACTTCTAAAATAATAACATTGTTATGTCAGTCATTAGGTATTCAGTGGGAATGCCACACTCCATGGCACCCACAAAGCTCGGGGAAAGTAGAAAGAATTAATCAAACAATAAAACAACAATTGGCTAAGTTAATGATCAAGACACAAATGCCCTGGACGAAATGCTTACCATTGGCACTTTTAAACATTAGAACTAAACCACACAGTGAGACTGGATTATCACCATATGAAATGTTATATGGCATGCCTTATTCTCAAGGGATGCCTCTAGGGAATAATGTAGTTAAAGATCGTAATATCCGGAAGTATATAATCACCATTGGAAGGAGATTAGAACTAAGAGAAACTGGGATGATGGCTCAGACACCACCTTTAGGATTTGCAATCCACCAGTTAAAACCGGGAGATAAGGTTCTAATAAAAACATGGAAAGGAAAAAGCCTATCTCCTCTATGGGAAGGGCCCTTTCTTGTTTTACTTACTACTGAAACAGCTGTGAGAACAGCAGAAAGGGGTTGGACCCACGCATCCAGAGTAAAGGAGCCAATAACTACCATAGCTTGAAGGGATGAATCCACTCCTGGGGAACTGGAACTAATATTCTGGTAATGAAGCTATGTGTGAATTAAGGACACCAGATAAAGAGGACAAGACTAGAGGGAGAAAAGAGAGAAGGCAAGACCGGGGCAGGACTCTCCACTGCAGTGTGTATAGTCTACTGAGGGAGGCAACCCTTATGGGTATTGACTGCTGAGTGAGAGGGCCTCGACCGGACTTCTCCTGTACTAAAGTTAAGTTGTCCCAAGAAAAATAACATAAGAATCTTTTTAAATTCATATAAAGTTGTGATTAGTTTTCCAGGAGCCGGATCACCCCAAAAAGCTGAATGGTAACAAAGCCCAAATCGATCCTGGAAGTGGGCCCAACCTCTTGATTGGATACGTTTCCTACACTCTCAAAACTGGACGGAGCAAAGGATAAGAAATGTTATACTTCCTGGTATTGTTATTACAGGGACAATTGAGCCATGGGCAAGAATGGAGGAATAAATTTTTCACTCTCGGGGAGGAAGTGGCTAAGGCCTTTAGCCTTAGTAACTGCTGGGTTTGTGGAGGACCGGGGGGAGCTGAAGGTTGGCCCTGGGTAGCTGGCCCGGTAGAACCTAAGTGGTGGGTTAGTAATTTGAGTGAAGTTCATAATGGGACACAACTTTGGAAAGAGGAAGAAGGCCCGTGGAAATTGTACTTGTCAGATCGGGGTATATACTGTTTAAACAGAACGGGAACAGTAGCGGTGGGAAAAAGCATTTTCAATTGGACTCTGTCCCCTGGATACGATTGTACCGATTCTGAATGTAAACCTATAAACTGCACAGCACACAGTGGGAAATGGAACGCCACACATGTCCAGCTGAGAAACGGAACTTGGCTGAAATGCTCATATAGGGAATTTTTTGGACCTGGATGTGAAGCCGTGACAAGAGCACAAGTGACAAGACAATTTGACAGCCAGATCTTGAGCTGTCAGCGGGATAACACCACTAAAGAACAACACGTGGTAAGGGTCTACCGCTGGAAATGGCAAAATGAAAATGGGGGGCGAGTGTTCTTTAAATATTTCTGGTCAGCTCATAATATGACAGGTTGCCAAAAAGGTCTTGATTGTAATTGAGTGGAAATCTGATGCGGGGGCTTGGAGGTGTACATATGGAAAAGACATTGTAACAGGACCACTTGGTAACAAAGACACTCTGTACTTTCACGCTCCAAGGAATAATGAAGGATGGGATGGCCCTTTTCCAAATGGAACGTGGGCCCTAAAGGGACATTATTGGGTGTGTGGCAAACACGCCTACAAGAGGCTACCCAAAAACTCGTCAGGAATATGCTATGTGGAATACATAAGACCCTTGTTCTTTTTATTGTCACAAATACAAGGGAACAATTTAGGAATAAGATTATATGATGATCTGAATAGAATACAATGATCCATTGATGTTTCCTTAGCAGGGGGTAGTGCTCAAAAACGGGGAGAAAATGAATGGCCTCCTGAAAGAATCATACAGCATTACAGACCAGCTACCTGGAACCCAAACGAGGTAGTATCGGGAGCCCAGGAACCTATTTATAATTTGAATCGAATAATTAGATTGCAAGCTGTCCTTGAAATTATAACCAATCAAACAGCGACAGCTTTGGATCTTTTGGCTGATCAATCCACCCAGATGAGGAATGCCATTTTTCAGCATAGAATGGTTTTAGACTATTTATTAGCAGAAGAAGGGTGTGTGTGTGGAAAAATGAATAATTCTAATTGTTGCTTACTAATTGATGATAATGGAAAAGTGGTTAAACAGATAACAAAGGAAATCAGAAAATTGGCCCATGTCCCAGTACAAACTTGGAGGGGTATGGATTGGGATTTGTTTTCATGGCTGCCTGGTGGACCATGGGTTAAGAGAATGTTATTTTTATTTTTATGTGGTATAATGATGTTATTGTTTATACCTTGTATGATACAATGTTTTACATTGTAAATACACCAAATAATAAACAGTACCCAATTTGTGATGACTTCGATAGAGAAGAAAGGTGATGTGTCAATAATGATGCTTAAGAAATGGACTTCCCCCCCAGAACCGACAGATGAGATCCAATTGTTACTAGCAAAGGTCAAAGAGAAAACACGAATCAATACTATGAAAAAAGGAAATGGGGGATTGTGAAATGTGTTCATTTGATTCGTGTCAGTATGAAACAATGCTAGGGCCGCATGATGAAATATAACCTTCTATTTAAGAAAAACAGAATGATTATTGTACATAGTTCTTGTATTATGCAAAATAAGAGTCTAGCAATTCGTGTAAATAGAGGATTTGAAGGACGAACACTGAGACTTGAGTCTGGGAGATAAGAAGACCAAGGAGGTTTTTTTTGGAAACTACTGACTTCTGCTTGAGATGCTGCCCAAGCTTCTGATGTCTGGCAAGGAGATCCACCAAATAAGGAGAAAGGAAGAGTTGAAGGACGACTGAAAGACAAAGCCTGGGAGGAAGACTACGAGCCTTCAGTACAAGAGACCCCCAGAAAGACCACCAGAGACTGATACACATGCGCCCGGAGAAGGTTCAAATTCTGGGAACTCATTATAATAACCCTGCCTTTTCTAGGAATAGTGATAAATATGTATTAGTATAGTAGTATAAAAATCAGCCACCGGATGTAATAGGTGTGCGTCTTGGTTGAGCAGAGACTCCCGGCACACCCAGCGCTGTTTGCTTGCCTCTATTTGCTTAATAAATCACAAACTTTAATTAAAATCCTATTTGGGACTTAATCATTTATCTCAGAAGTCACTGTTTGATTTACAACTAAGCTCTGTTAGATCACTAAATCTGTTAGATCAATAAATATATTGCTGCTTCCCTCTTATGAGTGAAGTATATAATTTAATTCGAGACAGTCCTCCATACCAGAGAGGTTTTAACTACTTGATTGTTTGATTGCAGCACATGTCTCACAATCAGTCATGGATAACCTGTGCAATGTTGTCCACAGTCAGGTCCACCCCTTGATCATGTGATAAATGCTTGAGTCCAAATAGGATTAAAATTAAAGTTTGTAATTTATTAAGTGAATAGAGGCAAGCAAACAGCGCTGGGTGCACCGGGAGTCTCTGCTCCACCAAGATACACACCTGTTACATCAGGAGGCTGATTTTTATGCTCCTAGACTAATACATATTCATCACTATTCCTAGAAAAGGCAGGGTTATTATAATTAGTTCCCAGAATCCAAACCCTCTCCGGGCGCATGCGTATCAGTCTCTGGTGGTCTTCCTGGGGGTCTCTTGTGCTGAAGGCTCGTAGTCTTCCTCCCAGGCTTTGTCTTTCGGTCGTCCTTCAACTCCCCCCTTTCTCCTTATTTGGTGGATCCCTTTAGCAGACATCAGAAGCTTGGGCAGCGTCTCATGCAGAAGTCAGCAGTTTCCAAAAAAAACTCCTTGGCCCTCTTATCTCCCAGACTAGAGTCTCAATGTTCGCCCTTCAAACCCTGTATTTACACAAATTGCTGTACCCTTCGTTTGCATGATACAAAAACTATGTGCACTAATCACTGTTTTTCTTAGATTGAAGGTTATATTTCATCATGCAGACCTAGCATTGTTCCATACTGACACGAATCATATTAACACTTTTCATAATCACAAGCCCATCCATATGTTCCATCTCTTCCTTGATGGATTGAGGTGTCATGGGCCCACCAAGCTATAAATAACTCACGCTTATGTTGCCGGTCCAGATCCACCTCAGCCACTTCAATTCTAGCAGCCCAATCCACCTGCTGGTTGTTTTGATCTTCTTCAGTGGCACCACTCCTGGGTACCTGAGCATCTACATGATGTACTTTTACAACCAGGTTCTCTATCCAGGCAGTAATACATTGCCTTAAGTATATGCACACACAAAATATATAGTTTCACCAATTATTTTAATTGCTTTCCTATTAGAAGAAAGTAATTTTAAACAAGAGCAGATCCCTTAAAGCATAAGCTTATCAATTATAAAGATATTTCTAAAAATCTGTTGCAAAATTGATGAAAAAATTCATTAGTGCCCACTACTGCATGTTACGAAGCCTAATGTGAAAGAGCCAGAATGTTCCCTTAGCTTTTTCAAAATAAAAATTCAAACAGACCTTTGTTTCAATAGAAATGTAGGTGTTTGTTTTCAGTTCTCCATTGTCCAATATATTTGGAACAGAGATATGAAGCCACTTTCTTTGAGCAAGTGGATCCTTTGACCTTTGTGGGTCCCTAATGGCATATTTACAGTATGGTTAAATGGAAGTTCAAGCTACTGAGAAACACTAACACAACTATTTTCAGTTTCTGACAGCTAATGACAAACTAGGAAGACTATAATCAAACTCCTTACTGAGAGGAAGTCATAACAATGTTGAGTTCAGGACTGAGTATTCCTGACTGGGAGTATTCTTAGCATGTAGACTTCCATAGATGTCCCATGGTTGCTTTTCATGGGTTTAGCATTATTTTGCATTGCAAAGGTGTTGTTTCAGCAAGGACCTTATTTTTTTAAAACCAAGTATATATACTAGGAAGTAGAGAAAAGATCCAACTCTGGCGACACACACTGGCTAATGCAACTATCGCAACAGGCACTGTGGCTGAACCAGAGGGCCCATCTGTGCCAGTATCAGTCAGCCCTATATTCAAGAAGAAACAATGGAAGCAGAAACTAACATGTTTAGTAAGAGAAGGAACTTATCCTAGGAGGGGGAAGGAGAAAGACTCAGAAGAGGCAGGCAGCTCCAAACTAGGTCCATCACGAGAAGAGGAGGACAAAGAGGAAGAAAGTCATAAATGAGACAGTAGCTGCCCGATCCCTGTCCCTGAGTGAGCTATGAGATATGCAAAAAGATTTCAGCCATCATCCAGGTGAGCACATTGTCAAATGGCTGCTCTGATGCTGGGATAAGGGGGCCAGAAGCCAGGAACTAGAAGGCAAGGAAGCCCAGCAGCTGATATCAAGGGTGGAGACTCCTCTGAGAGGCATTGAGGCACCCATTTGCCATCCAAATAATCTCTCCAGAGAGGTTTTCTGCCTGCCTTGGGCCCGCATTCCTGATATTACGAAGAGGCTACCAAGCCTGGTGGAGCTTGAAAACTACCACCCATTCCTACTCTTTCATTGAAGAATCAAATGAGGCTGCAACAAAGAAACTCTGAAATATCAAAAGGGACTTTATGTCCCTCGGAAAGATGTTGAAGGAATCGGGAGCGCAAGTAGCGTTCTCCTCCATCATCCCAGTTGGCGTCTGGGATACAAGAAGAAGGAGATGAACAGACCAAGTGAATGATTAGCTGAGTGACTAGTGCCATGTTCAAGGTTTTAGGTTCTACAATCTTGGACATACTTTTGAGAGACCAGGCATGCTGACGCCAGATGGGGTGCACCTGACTAGGTGGGGCAAGAGTGTTCTGGGTTATAAGCTGGCTGGCCTTATTAGCAAGGCTTCAAACTAGATGGGGGGGAGGGGGTAGGGGACGTACCTCTGAGTGATGGAAGCAAACCTGGGAACATTGTCACTTTAGGAAACTACAGGGAAATACTTGTGAACCGTCCCAAAGCAATTAGGAAGGGTTCCTCTGAAAAGGTAATGCAACCAATAGCCCAGCTGAAGTGCCTCTACACCAGTACATGCAGCGTGGGAAACAAGCAGGAGGAGTTTGAAACAATGATACAATTAGAAAAATATGACCTGATTGCTATCACAGAAATGTGGTGGGACAGATCACATAACTGGGAAGGACAGGCAGGGGTGCTGCCCTCTATGTTAGGGAATGGAGAAACAGCCACGGACAAGCTGAGAGCTTGTGGGTAAAAGTTAAGGACCACACCAATAAAGGACACCCTGTGGCTGGGGTCTACCAAAGGCCACCTGCAATAGATCACAAGTAGCCTGTTGATAAGGCCTTGCTTCAACTACAAGAAGCATCATGGTCGCACACTCCCATCCTGATGGGAGACTTCACCCAGATGTCTGCTAGAAAAGCTACACAGCAGGCTGTAAGCAATCCAGGAGATTCCTAGAGCGTGTTGAGGATAACTTCCTGGTTCAGGTATTACACAAACCAACCAGAGGAGAAGCATTACTGGACCTGGTGCTTACCAATGCTCATTAAACGAGCTCATTAAAGAGGTTAAGATTGGAGGCAGTCCAGACTGCAGTGACCATGCCCTGGTTGAATTTGTGATCTTGAGGAATATGGGCCTGACGAAGAACAGAGTCAAGACCCTGAAGTTCTGAAGAGCAAACTTCAAGCTATTTAAAGACCTAGCAGATGAGATCCCCTGGAACACTGTCCTTAGGGACAAAGGAGCTGAACAGGTCTGGCAATTCTTTAAGGATGTTTTCCTTAGAGCTCAAGAACTCTCCACCCCCCTGTGTAAGAAAGCAGGCAGGGAGGGCAGAAAACCGGCATGGCTGTGCAAGGACCTGCTGGTCAGACTGAGGCGCAAGAAGGAAATGCACAGGCAGTGGAAGCAGGGACATAGGGCCTGGGAAGAGTACAGGGATGTGGTCCGGATGTGCAGGGATGGATCAGGAAAACCAATGCACAGATAGAACTGAACTTGGCAAGGTATGCAAAGAATAACAGGAAGGGATTCTATGGGTACATTGTTCAGAAGAGAAAGGCCAAGGAGAGTGTACCTGCTCTGATAGATGAGAAGGGAGAATTGGTAATGATAGACATGGAGAAGGCTGAGGTACTCAACAAGTTCTTTGTCTCACTCTTCACTGCCAGTCAGGCTTTGCATGTTTCTCCTTCCTCTGAACCTGTAGGTGAGGGCTGGGGGAGCAAAGTCCCTCCCACTGTAAGCAAAATGCAGGTTCGAGGCCACATGATGAAACTAAACAGGTATAACTCCTGATGACATACTGTTGTGGTTTAATCCAGCCAGCAGCTAAGCACCACACAACCATTCACTCACCTTCCCCTCTCCCTCTCTGGGATGGGGAAGAGAATTAGAAACAAATGAAAGCCTGTAGGTTGAGATAAAGACCGTTTATTAGGACAGAAAAGAAAAAAGAACAATGATTATAAAAGTAATACTAATAATAATGTGTACAAAACAAGTGATGCACAATGCAATTGCTCACCACCCGCTGACTGATGCCCAGCCCATCCCCGAGCAGCAGGTAAACCCACCCTAGCCAGCCACTCCTATATATTGTTTAGCAGGACGTCAGATGGTATGGAATACCCCTTTGGCCAGTTTGGGTCAGCTGTCCTGTGTCTGTCCCCTCCCAGCTCCCGCATGTGTTTGCCTTTGCCCAAGGCAGGAATAGCCCAGACTGTCTTCCCCAGCATGTTTTTGTTTTTTGTTTTTTTTACATGCACTGCAGGGACTTTATCCCCTTCTACAGCACACAAGTTTTGATTGGGCTCCGGTGGAAGATCCCCTAGTGTTGGCTAACCAGGTGGCCCTATCTAAATGCATAGCCCAATGTTTGAATATCCCAGCACCCATGGCTCACAGTGTAGTCCTTAACAG
This sequence comes from Heteronetta atricapilla, assembly GCA_011075105.1. Lineage (NCBI taxonomy): Eukaryota > Metazoa > Chordata > Aves > Anseriformes > Anatidae > Heteronetta > Heteronetta atricapilla. Next base: position 471,179 of record MU014703.1, read on the forward strand.
CACATTGTATCATTCTATTTTCCCAGCGGCTGGTGCACAAAAGTGGATGTGATACACCCATTCAATGCCATGCTCTTTGGCCCACATATCTATGAAGTTGTTTTGTTTGTTGTCTGATTCAATTCTTTCTGGGGTACCTTATCACCATAAGACTTGTTTTTGAAGGCCTTGGACAGTGTTCTGGGCAGCTTCATGGGGCACAGAATATGTTTCCAGCCATCCAGTGGTTACTTCCACCATTGTAAGCCCATGGCACTTGTTGTGACTGATTTGAGAGTGTGATGTTATCAATCTGCCAGCCTCTTCCCCCCTCCCCCCCCATTGATATTTCAGACCTCTTCCTCCTTACCATAGAGGCTTTAATCGCTTAGTTTCCTTGATTGAAGCACAGATTTCACAATCATAGATAACCTGTGCAATCGTGTCCATGGTCAGGTCCACCACTTGATCATGAGGCCATCTCTACGTTGCATCTCTTCTTTGATGGTTTTGTGAGAAACAAGCTGCAGCCAATAACACAGGCTCAGATGAGGATCTCAGTGAATAAAGTAACATTTTTATTTGTGGTTGCAATGGCAAGCATCCTGCAAGCAGGAGCACCTAGCAGAAGCGTATCATAACCTTATATCCCCTATTACCCGATGCTTGATTCCTCCCGTTTCCTCATTGGCTGAGTACTACAGGTTCACAACCTACTCAACACTTGTTACTGTACAATTATATGTACAATTTTATTTGACCAACCTTTAATTTCTTCTTTTCCCCCTTTTTCCTTTTTTTTTTTTCCTCGTCTTCTTCTCTCGTGACTGAAGAGGCCTGTGATTTTTTGTTTTTGCTGATTCCACAACTGTCTTGTTTTTCTTAGCCTTCCTCCTTATTCTGGGACAGTGGGACCTTCCATTGTCCCTTTATCTGCTCAACATACCCCTCACTGTTATGCCTGCACAATCACTTCTGAATATGCAAGGGTAGTGGAATTTTCCACTGCAAAAGCACAACTTTAATTCTTACAGCTTGAGGTGTCACAGGCCCATTGAGCTACAAATAGGCTCGATGGGCTCCCCTGAGCCCCAGTTTATTTTGCAGTTTAGCTTTTCCACCTTATTGCCACAATTCCATGAATGCACTTATTTAATTCAAAACAAAAAGTGTAATTCAATAATAAAGTACTCGTGAACTGAGACAAGTAAACAATTTGTTCTCGCACCTGACCACAGTCATGTCATGCTCACATCCAACTGCTGTCTTACCTCATACCACAGGAGCTGCGTGGCTTGAACAAGTTCCTCCACTCTTTCCCAATACAATGACAAACATTCTTGGCAAGTAATTGCTATAAGAAGTCAGAAAGAGCCCCACCCTGTACCAGGCACAATGCAAACTTTATGTTATGGCTATATTTATTAAGCAAAGTTCTACCTTGAATTTTATCCTGCACAAAACAGGATACATTTCCACTTCCAAAAGTATTTGCTCTGAAGAGACAACCTTAGAAGGCTGGTTGTCAAGTCCTCTTCTAGCTTAGCTAGAATCATTATGGAAACGATTAACAGCAAAGGCTCCAAAATGTAAAGTTTAGCCATCACCCCCCAGGGAACTTCAGCTACACAAAGGTCAGAGCACAATTTAAGAAGTCTTGTGCCCAAGAACATTCTCTGGAACACATAAAAGCAACAGAAAGAACATATTCCTGAAACATCAGTATGTCTGAAGATGTTAAACATTTCATTAAGAACCATAACCAATTCTATTTAGTCTTTTCCCTCCCTTCCTATGTACTTCATTCCTGCACATAACTGACTTTTTTAGATAAGTAAAAATAAAATACGGGGACAGTATTTTTGATTCTAATTAGGTACACCCTGAAAAGATCTATTAAACACTCCCTGAAGACAAAAATGTAACATTAGCATTGAGTTATCCCAGGATGTCAACAGCCTGCGATTATTCTTCAAGGCCAAGCAAAGTTCTCTCTCAACCTGCATGTTTTATATAACAGTTCAGTTGGAAAGGACCTAACAAAGATCATCATATCCAACTTCCTGACCTCTACAGAGCTAACCAAAAGCAAAAGCATATTCTTAAGGGCATTGTCCAAATGCCTCTTAAAAATCGACAGGCATGGGGCATCATCCATCTCACTGGGAAGCCTATTCCATTGTTCAACCACCCCCCACAGTAAAGAAACTTTTCCTAATGTCCAGTCCAAACCTCCCCTGGCACAGCTGCATGCCATTCCCATGCGTCATATCATTAGTTACCAGGGAAAAGAGACCAGCATCTCCCTCTCCATTTCCCCTCCCCAGGAAGTTGTAGAGATCAATGAGGTTGCCTCTTAGCATTCTCTTCTCCCGACTAGACAACCCAACCGTCCTCAGCCTCTCTCATAGGACATGCCTTCCAACACTTTTACCAGCTTTGCTGCCCTCCACCAGACGCTTTCAAAGACCGTAACATCATTTTTATATTGTAGAGACCAGAACTGTACACAATATTCAAGGTGAGGCTGCACCAATGCTAAATATGGCAGGCGAATCACCTCTTCTCACCAGTTGGCTATGTTGTGTTTAATGCATCCCAAAATGTGGTTTGCCTTCTTCGCTGCCAGGGCACACTGCCAACTCATGTTTAGCCTACTGTCAACCATCACCCCCAGATCCCTTTCTGCTGAGCTGCTCTCTAGCCACTTGGCTCCCTCCCAGGCTGCACTCATACCCAGCATTACTCCATCCCAGGTTCAGAAGCCTGGATTTACCTTTATTGAACCTCATGCCACCGATGATTGTCCAGTGCTCCAATCTATCTAGATCCCTCTACAAGGCCTCCCATCCCTCAAGGGAGTCAACAGCACCCAACAACAATTTAGTATCATCAGCAAACTTGCTGTGGATGCATTCAACTCCTACATCCAGATCACTGATAAAAAATATTGAACAGAACTGCCCCTAGAATTGATCCCTGGTGAACACCACTAGTGACCAGCTGCCAGTTAGATGCAGCCCCACCTACTACAACCCTTTGAGCTCTACCATCCAGCCAGTTCATCACACAGCATATCATAAACCTGTTTATCTCACAAGTGGATAATTCATCTAAAAAGATATTAAAAAATCAAGACAGATTACATCTGCTGCCTTCTCTTCATCCACTAAGCAGGTGACTTTATCATAGGAGATCAAATTACTAAGGCAGGACTTTCCCTTCATGAACCCACAATGTATTACAACATCATATAGTAATTCCAGAATTAATTTTATTTCTTCAATTTAGGATATTATAGTGGTGGTTTTACCTTGCTAGGCAGCTGAACTCCACCACAACTGCTCTCACTCCCTCTCCTCAGGAGGGGAGAAAAAAAAAATTAATGGGTTGAGATAAGGATAATTTAAATTAAATGAAAAATAATTACTAAGGTAAAAGTTATTATTAATGTAAAAAAAATTAACTAAAGGGAAAATGAAAGGTGGGGAGGGAGGCAAGAAAATGCCATGTGGAAGCAGACTTACTCTACTTCCCATCAAATGATGCTTGGCTATGTCCCTGAAGCAGGGCCTCTATACACATAGCCGTTGTTCAGGACAAACATTTTCATAATGAGATCCTGCCCCTTCCATTTTTCTACCTTTTATTGCTGAGTGTGACATCATATTGTATTGAATATCCTTTTGGTCAGTTTAGGTCAGCTGCCCTGCTGATGTCCCCTCCCCACCTCTTACCCACCCCAAGCCTGCTGGCTCTTGGGGTGGGGGTTGGAGCTAGTCCTGATGCTCTGCCAGTATTGCTCAGCAATAGACAAAACACTGGTGTGATGCCAATGCTGTTCTAGCTACAAGTGCAGAGCACAGTATTGTATGGGCTGCTGCAGGGAAAGTTAACTATACCCCAGTGAGACCCAGTGCAATTACAAAGTGACTTAAAATCATTATGTGCTCCCACCTGTTGCAAACAATGGAAAATCACTGTTTAAATCTAAAATGCTGAATTATACACAGATTTTTTTTAAGCCAGTTTTCTAATTCCACAAGAGGAAGATGCTTTTCTGCAGAAAAGCAATACCCTTTATGATTTAGTATTTATGGCCATTTCTCCCCCCCCACACACTTTTCTGACAAGAAGCCACATCAAAAAGTTTTTTTTTTTTTTAAATATATTAATTGTATACCAAAGTTAATTAGAGATAGGATTTTGACTGCATATAAGTTACTCAAAAATTGTGTCTAGGCAGAGATTCAAGATTCATTAGCAATCTGACTTACTTCAAAGCATAAGTTTATTCAATCAGGCCACAAAAATAATATTGTATACAAACAGTAACTAAGAAGAGCTGCAGGTTCAAGGATTTTTCAATTACAAGTTTTGAGAACTCATCAGGAAATAAATTCAAATACAAGTCACAATATAAAATAGCAGCTCCATGTAGCTTTTTTGAGTTTTTAACTTTATTCAAAGTGACACTTAGTTCAGTTTGCCTCATTCTTTGAAGCTTCATCAAAGTTTTCAACAAGATCTAGAAAAATAAACATTGATATCAGAGTTAGATCCACTTCTGCTTTGCCAAACATTTTTTTTTCTGAAGTTCTACTTCATATCAAATACTTACAAGGTTAAAAAAAAAAAGTAATCTTACAAAATACAGATCAAATAACATTTAAGAGCTCCAGGGTTCATTCTTCTTGTCAAGAAGTTTTAGAATTATGCATTATAATGAACCACCACCTATCATTTAACTTTACTATACCCACAACTAAGCAAAGTGATACTAAAAAGGCAGTTTCTTCCCAGCCTTCTTATTGAAGATGAAATAATTAACTTAGCCAGTTATTACTCTTACACAGGACAAATGCTACCTCAAACCAATGGTTCACGTAGTCTCACACTGTGTCTGAAAACAGATACATAACCCACTCATAGAAATTCTGTAACAGCAAGTGACTAGTCAATACTCCTTCTGTCCTTGGCCTAACCTTACGCTACACATGTTCTCTCCCAGAAAATCACTTCCTTATCCTCCATTTCATGTTTGTTCTTACCTGGAACTTCATCATCATCTTCACCAGTAGCAAGTGGTGCTTTCTCACCCACAGCTGCAAGAGCAAGTAGTTCCAAAGCATTACTCAAGCTCACCATAGGCATCTTGATTACAAAGTTGTTTTTCTTTTTTTTTTTTTTTTAATTATCTAAGAGTCTGAGTTAAGCTGCAATGCTCTAAACAATTCCCCTGCTAAATAAATACAACTAGCCTAGGAAACTCACATTCCCTTTGTTACTGATCATGCTCAAACAGCCCAACGCTGGAAATGGGAAGATGCATGCTAGAAACAGTTTACTAGTTACTATCCTGTATGTAGAGCCATTGAGTGCCTTGTAGCTGAAAATGATTACCACACAAGAGCCAAGACCAATTTTACCAATTTATCTTAAAAGCATCTTGGTTTACTGACTACTCAGAGGTTCACAGAATCACAGAATTTCCAGGTTGGAAGAGACCTCAAGGTCATCGAGTCCAACCTCCAACCTAACGCAAACAGCCCACCACTAAACCATATCCCTAAGCTCTACATCTAAGCGTCTTTTGAAGACTTCCAGGGATGGTGACTCCACCACTTCCCTGGGCAGCCTGTTCCAGTGCCTCACAACCCTTTCAGTGAAGAAGTTCTTCCTAACATCTAACCTAAAACTCCCCTGGCTCAACTTAAACCCATTCCCCCTCGTCCTGTCACCAGGCAAGTGGGAGAACAGGCCAACCCCCACCTCGCTACAGCCTCCCTTGAGGTACCTAAAAAGAGCGATAAGGTCACCCCTGAGCCTCCTCTTCTCCAGGCTGAACAAGCCCAGCTCCCTCAGCCGCTCCTCATAGGACTTGTTCTCCAGACCCCTCACCAGCTTCGTCGCCCTTCTCTGCACCCGCTCAAGCACCTCCATGTCCTTCTTGTAGCGAGGGGCCCAAAACTGAACACAGTACTCGAGGTGCGGCCTCACCAGAGCTGAGTACAGGGGGACGATCACCTCCCTAGCCCTGCTGGTCACGCTGTTCCTGATACAAGCCAGGATGCCGTTGGCCTTCTTGGCCACCTGAGCACACTGCTGGCTCATATTCAACCGACTATCCACCAGCACTCCCAGGTCCTTCTCTGCCTGGCAGCTTTCCAACCATTCCTCTCCCAGCCTGTAGCTCTGCTTGGGGTTATTGCGCCCCAGGTGCAGGACCCGACACTTGGCCTTGTTAAACTTCATGCAGTTGACCTCAGCCCATCGGTGCAGCCTATCCAGATCCTCCTGCAGAGCCTTCCTACCCTCAAGCAGATCGACACACGCACCTAACTTGGTGTCATCTGCGAACTTACTGAGGGTGCACTCGATGCCCTCGTCCAGATCATCGATGAAGATATTAAAGGTTCTCAAAGCTTACTTATTTTACAACATCAACAAGTTATAAGGAAAAGAGATGAGTCCTTCTTATGATCCTTGGCCTTCAAGAAAAATTAAGGTGTAATTTTGAAGCTGCAGGCAGACAGCTATGATTAAAGGCTCTTAAAGATAATCTTGTTCCCTGGAAAAGTCAGAGGAATATGAAACTAGATGCATAATTTTACACTTAAGCAACTGAGGTAACCACATATTTTGGTCCACATCTCTGCAAACTCAGTCACTATTCCCATTTACTGGAGATACTGGGACTTAACCATGTCCAATGTAGCAGGCCAATTAGTATCTGTGAAACCATAGCACTCTAATGCTAGGAATAGTTAACTCAGGTCCCTGGGTGCCTGTGCCACTACTATTACTGCTATTCTTAGCTGTACTACCTAGGTTAAGCTGTCCCACATTTTCAATCATCTCAGTCTATTCTAATTAATCCTTCTCAGTTTTCACGGAAAACATGAGGAAAGATAGGTTTATACCAGACCTCTGAAATCACTGTAACCTGATTCCTAGAGAACTAGGACAGATCAATGCAGAAACTTTGGTCTGAAAGGGCTTGTGACGAGGTCATCACTAACTCTTTTTGTTTTTTAACAGCAGAAAGCTGTTACCATGTTATTTCCTCCTAAACTGTCTGCATTTTTCTCTCACCCCTAAAACTAGATTAAGTTTCCTTTAGCACCTACAAATACAGTCATCTCAGCTACTTCACTCTTTTTATGTCAGGCTTCCAAATCTGGCAGACAATGCTGTATGGAAAGTTTTGTGAAACTACTTTGACATCCACCCAAAGTAGAAAAAATAGCCATTTACCAAGTCATACAAAAGGAAGCACTTTAAACAAGCTTCCCTAATACTAAAATTGCACAATTTAGCTTATCCAGAATATACTCATTTTGTTACGAGAAGAGAAATCTTAGTGGATCATTTTTAATCCTTCAAGTTTTCTTTCTTTCAAGCCTTGCTACTACCACACAGAAGCTACAGAGATGACATTAGGAAGGAGGGACCTGAGCTGCACAGGGAATGAAGCAGTTTACCACCTCCTGAAAACTACTTCTAGAGGGATTTTTTTCAGTTGGAAGTTAACAGGAGGGAAGTAACATCAACTTTAGGAATGGAAGAAGAGGCTGTCTTTGCTGGCAACAAAGCACAGAAAGAAGAACTGTAACAATTAAGTTCATTACTACCAGAAACTGGACACCTTGATAAGCTTCTTCATTTTCTGTGTTTTGGAAGTCCATTCCTTCCAAGGTATGGAACAAAAGTAATTTAAAAAACTAATTTAAGGATGGAATAGGAAGTTGGCATATCCAGCTTAATACTCATACTAGTCCTGTTCTCTACACTGTCCTACACACATACAGAAATTATAACATTTTCATATAAAAACTGTGTTATTCCCTCTTAGCTATCAAAAAGCCCCCACAAGAAATACCTTCATTATACCTGTGAGGGTGCGAAGCGTTACCAAGATGCCTGTCCTCAAGTCACTCATTTTTCCATTCAAAGTGGAAAAACAAACATATTCAAAATATATCTTTTAAGAACTTAACTCTTCCAGGGTTAAATACGGTAGCCACATCAAGAAGTAAACTACCATGAAATCAACTCTAGCAACAACTTTCTAGACCTAGAACAACTGCAAGATATACTGAGAAACAGGTGCATCTGCTTTATTCAGTTATATGCTTTGCTGGATTTGAGCTATAAATAAGATCTGAGTTCCATTTCTTTATAATCACGTTAAAATACATTTGCAGGAAGTAGGAGTGCACTGAATTTCACTGCAGCTATACAAGTAAGTCTATGAATTCCTTTCTTGCTGGCAGCAAAGTTTCAACTTACATTGCTTGGGTAGGGCTTCTGCCAGTCTCCTCAGGCTGGAGAGACTATCAGCTCCAAGCTGATTTAAGATACTAGGAAGCATTTCTGTCAGCTGCTTTGTCTCAGCATGGCCAGTAATAGTGAAAGTGTTAGCAGCCAGAGATGCCTGAACTTTAGGGTTATTGAAGTGAATGACTGTTCCTTGGTTGGTAAACATATTTACCTGAAAGAAAAAAAAAATCCAATACATTTCAAGCAGTTTAGCATGATTTTTCAATTTAACAGGAAACTAGCTGAAGTTCCTAGAGCTTACTAATATACTTAAACAGACAGATTAAGATGTTACTTACCAGAAAATTAATATTGATACATTTTATATTTCTATATAGAAAAGCATTTTTCCCCCTTTGAAGCAGTTACCTCTTCAATACCAGAAATATTGTTGACTCCCAGTTTCTTCAAAGAAAACTGAAGTTTCTTGTCATCTCCTGTAGCTGTTCTGTGGACAACCTTCTTCTTTCTGCGGGCAGTACCCTTTGCAGAAAGTAAAATAAAATTAGTATTTAAGTAGTTCTTCACAAACTCTAATCCTCAGAGCCACATAACTTCTCTGCAGTCATCTACAAATCAACTTAATATACAAAGTCCCATTTCTGTGTTATGGCGCACACCACTCTACCCTTCCAACCATACTGCAGCAATCTTTCCCTTCCTATATGGCAAGCTTTGCATGCTCCTGAGAAGCGTGAATTTTTTAGAAAGCAATGCACTAGAGAACCTTTATTCCACAATTCTCATGGGAATTCTGCAGCATCATACTTCGAAAAATTGCAAGTTTACCCTCAACTGTTATCATAGGCATAAAACCAAGGACTGAGCACAGTCTTCTGTAATTTCTAAGACCTATGACCAACCTTTTATGACGAGATGACTAGCTGGATGGATGAGGGGAGAGCAGTGGATGTTCTCTACCTTGATTTCAGTATGGCTTTCAACACTGTCTCCCATAACATCCTCATAGACAAGCTCAGGAAGTGTGGGATGGATGAGTGGTCAGTGAGGTGGACTGGCAATTGGCTGGAGGGCAGAGCTCAGAGGGTTGTGCTCACTGGTGCTGAGTCTAGTTGGAGGCCTGTAGCTAGCGGTGACCCCGAGGGATCAGTACTGGGTCCAGTCTTATTCAATTTATTCATCAACAACATGGATGGTGGAACAGAGTATACCCTCAGCAAGTTTGCAGATGACACAGAACTGGGAGGAGTGGCTGATACTCCAGAGGGCTGTGCTGCCATTCAGAGGGACCTTGACAGGCTGGAGGGTTGGGCCGAGAGGAACCTCATGAAGTTCAACAAGGGCAAGTGCAGGGTCCTGCACCTAGGGAGGAATAAGCCCATGTACCAGTACAGGCTGGGGGCTGATCTGCTGGAAAGCAGCTCTGTGGAGAAGGACCTGGGAGTCCTGGTGGACAGCAGGTTAGCCACAAGCCAGCAACATGCCCTTGTGGCCAAGAAGGCCAACGGCATCCTGAAGTGCATTAGGAAGAATGCTGCCAGCAGGCTGAGGGAGGTGATCCTGCCCCACTACTCAGCCCTGGTGAGGCCTCACCTGGAGTATTATGTCCAGTTCTGGGCTCCCCAGTACAAGAGGGGCATGGAGCTCCTGGAGTGAGTCCAGCAGAGGGCTACAAAGCTAAGGGGACTGGAGCATCTCTCATACAAGGAGAGGCTGGGAGAGCCAGGCCTGTTTAGCTTGGAGAAGAGAAGATCTTATAAACATATACAGATATCTGAAGGGAGGGTGTGTCAAGAGGAGGGGGCCAGACTCCTTTCTTTTCAGTGGTGCCCAGCAACAGGACAAGAGGCAATGGGCACAAACTGAAGCACAGCAAGTTCCATCTGAACATCAGGAAGAACTTCTTTTCTGTGCAGGTGACAGAGCACTGGCACAGATTGTGGAATCTCTTCCTCTGGAGATATTCAAAACCTGCCTGGATGTCATCCTGTGCAACACACACTAAGTGACCCTGCTTGGTAGGGGGGTTGGACCAACCTCAACCATTCTGTGATTCTGTAGTTTGTCTTTAGATCACATGAAGCTAAAACGTGGAAGACTACAACTCAAAAATTTAGTCTTTTGTCTAGAAAGCTTGAGGTAGAATCCCTGTTCCCTGACAGTAACGAAAGAAATGGCTTCATTCATGTACCTTGACTACCACACAAATCGAGCAACATGAGGCCTATGTTAAATTTCTCTGGACAAAAGACTTCTCAATAAGTTTTTACAAATTGTCTTGAATCAAAGGCTATGTAGGAACATGTACCTCTTCCCATCCACACAAACACCTTTACCTATATTACATACAGATATCAAACTTCAGACAATCTGAAGTTAATTTGAAATGAATAGCTGTTGCTTTCGTCTCTGCAAATTTAAGCTTCTGAAGATAACAGGATTTTAGTAAGCAAACTCTACCCTGATCAAGCTAAGACATGCTGTTCACATCCCTCTACCTCTGTACTGAACAATGTAGATACAGCAGACCACAGATTCATTTGCCAGTCTTCTAAGAAGGTTTGGAAGAGAAGACATGATGTTTAGTTGTACCAACACCCTACACAAAAATCTCAAATTACGCATGAAGTGCAATACCCCTCCACCTAAATATAATATTTAGCTTGTAAGATATGCAGCCTTGCAGTGTCACGAAAATTTTTCAGCAGAGAACATGCAGCCTTTTCACACAAGGAGAAATTACTCTTCCCCCTTAACTGATAACTTTGGGTATGGAGGAGGCAATCTCCATTTATACAGTGACTTTGTCATGAAGAATTCTAGTAATAATTTCCAGTTATAAAACCAACAAACAAAAAACCATCAAGCTCAGACATTCAAAGTATTTCACAGGCCAATTTCAAAGCTGAATGGCAGCATCACCAGCATATTATAAGCATCACTTAATGTCTCTAGAAGACCTATATTGAGCACAGAGTTGTAAGAGCTGCAATTTGAATGCATGCTCTTACATGATCAATGACAGAAACGTGTTAGAATACATGTCAGTAATATATATATAATCAACAATATAATAGAGTAGTTCTCTGGTTAACTAGTAACCCATTTAAAGAACATGGAAAATCATCAAGCTAGTTAAAAACTAGTTTTCCTCTGATTTAAGGCTGTTTCCACCTGAACACAAAAACTTCAACAGAGAAATGAAAGCTAGCTACAGAGACTGTCAGTAATAGTTCTGTTGAATAGCTTGTATTCGAAAATAACACATGTATATTTCCTCAAATATATAAACCATTATTAACAAGTCCTTGCTAAAAATCTCAAACCGTAACTTAAACATTTGCTAGCATACAACGTTCAAAGTCTTCCTTTGTTTTTCAGATTATAAGTGTACCTAAATGTCATGACAAAATAAGAGGGTCTTCCAAGCGCATTATACTTCCTAATTCTACAATAATAAAAGCATGACAAGTACAGAAATTTCAGCTGTCCTAAAAGGCAAGAAAACTGCCATGGTTAACTTAAGGATGTACGACTTGAGTTTGGAACATAACCCTCTATAGTTTATTACAAGAGCTATACCTGAGCTCACTTGCTCTAAGGTCTACTTACTTCAAGCCTTAAGTGCCTTCTAACTGCCCATACAATAACATATGCTTTAAGTCAGCTATAACATAGCAAATCCAAACAGAAAAAGCTGCAAGTTCAGCTCTTACATTCTGCTTCTGCTGAACTGACTAGATATCCCTGCAACAGGGCAGCTTCCCCTCCAGTCAAGCCGAGCTGAAAGCCCTCAGGACTGCTCCCCAACCAAGCTTTCAGAACCTCCTGTCCCAGGCCCTGCATGTGGGCAGAGACCTGCAGTCTCACAGGCCAGGAAATAGGGAGGGGAGGCGATTCCTACCTTGCCACCAATGCGCACTTGAGCCTGAAGCTTGGCAAGCTTTTCTTGATTCATAATTGTTTCTTTCATCTGCAGAAACAAGAAAGCCTATGAAACAAGCCAGGAAGCAACCAACAGCACAAGCCCACAGCAAAGCGGAGCAAGTATGCGTCAGAGACTCTGCAAACACACACCTCCAGCAGGAGGACACCCCAACCCCGCCATGGTGGGAGGGAGATAAAAGTCTGCTCGCGCGCAGCATCTCAGCCCATAATCGTCTTCTATTACCCCCGCCCCGGCCACAGACACGTAATGAACCCTCCCAACCACCCCCACGGTCTCCCTCGTACCTTCTTGGGGCGAGCACAGCGCTACCGAAACGGGGAAAAAACACAAAAACCACAAACAGGGACACAGGGCCGGGTGCAGCCGCGGCAAACGGTGAGATGGCGGCCGGAAGGGAGGTACGCCGTGTCGCACAGCGCATGTGCAGTCACCTCCTCCTCTACGGCGGTGGGAAGAGCTGTCACCGTCATCATGGGAGGAGTTCGGGGTTGCTTAGGTGGTGCCATCCCTGTAGCAAATGCTTGCGGAAATCTTTAAACTCCTGCATGCCGCAGCTCAAAAAGAAGATTTATTTGTACGGTCGAGTGAGGGTGTGAGGTTAAGCCCCCGGGATCGATTCTTCCCTGCGTCCGGCTCGATGAGTGGTCCCTAGCACATCGTTGT
>MU014703.1:484062-497346 GCA_011075105.1 Heteronetta atricapilla
GTTGTACCTGTAAACCACTTTCTTGCTTTCAGCACCTGTCGTTTCCTTTTGTAACTTGTCGCCCTGTTTTACAGTGTTTTTCTGCGTCAGCAGAAATCCTTCATGATTCTTGGAGTATTTATTTTTACTTCAAAAAATAATAAAACACATTTCTATGTAGTACTTTCATCTTGTTTATGTTCTTCTATCCATGTTTTTTCTTCTTTCAGCTCTCGCCCCCCACGTTTTTTTTTCTCTCGGTGATCCATCTGGGGCAATGCTGCACTAAACAGCTGCTCCAGTGTGGCCTTCCAGGCACAAAGACAGTCCTTCATCACCAAAATCAAACCACGTAGACTTTTTTTCAAGGCTGTGTGTAATCACAGCCTATATGGTGATTCGTCTCCTTTTACAGTTCTTCCACCCTAGTGCTTTTGCTTTGACTCTGCATCCTCTTTTATGTTATCAATCACCCATATGCAACTGTTCTCTTCTTGTTGAACACGCTGTTTGCACTCTCTTTGGTTCTCAAAGCTTTTCTTCTGTAGTGATGTTTTGCATCACTGAGGTCTGAACATGCCCTTTTTCTATACTATCTGAATATATATATGAATATTTTTCTATTTTATCTGAATCATGTTCTGAGAATTAAGTGCACACCTCCAAGGCTCTAACTCAAGCAGTTGCTGCTGCATTTGAACATTTGTAAACCCAGTTCCTTGGCCTGTGTTCCTCATCATTCATAGTCTGAAATTTCAGTTCTTCAGAGGTTTACTACTGTGTTTCATTTTGCCCACTCTGAGGAGTCAGTTGGGTCTAATCTCACAATTATTGGGAACTCATATGTCAGGCTCCAGTGACAATTATCACCATGCAGAAAGCTGAGCAGTCTTTGTGGGGTTTGGGCCTGTGTTGCATAAAAGGGTGCAGGAGATTTGTGGAGGAGGCAGGCTGGTGATCCCATCAGTGCTGCACATGCACACCGTGTGACATGAGAGAGAAGCTGTGTTGCTCTGCAATCTTGCCCCCATCATCACCACAACCGAATCTGATGGGCCTTCTGGCATCATTAGAAATATTACTGACCTTGTCATCTCAACCTGTATGTTAATGCCTTTTAAATCTTTTTTTTTTTTTTTTGTCTGGAATATCATCAATAAACAGTTCCTTTCATTCTTATATCTATAAGACTATGCTCATAATTAATTTATCCTTCTGTATTGATTAATGTAGTAATTCCCAGAGCCAAGGCTTTGCCAGGGCTGTGGGCTGTGCTGAGAGAGAGAGAGAATATGTGTGTATACTTGATTTGCTCTGATATCTCTACAGCAGAGCTGATTGTTAATTTGTAAGTGGATTGCCTGACATGGAAAATTTTGTTCATTGTAGAAAAGAGTGAGCTAATGAGTTTTCTAATTTCCTTCTCTTCAGGGCTGCTCTCAATCCATTCATCCCCCAGTCTGTACTGATGTTTGGGATTGCCCTAGCCCAGATTTAAGACCTTGCCCTTGGCCTTGCTGAATTTCATGAGGTTCACATGAGCCCACTTCTCAAGACTGTCCAGGTTCTTCTGGATGTCATCTCTTCCCCCTGAAGTATCAACTGCATCACTCAGCTTGGTGTCATCTTGCAGTGGATTTACATGGCAAGGTTTTGGTAGTGGGGGACTGCAGGGGGTGGCCTCTGCGAGAAGAATCCAGAAGCTGCCCCATGTTAGATAAGGGCTGGTTTCAGCTGGCTCCAAAGGGACCTGCCGCTGCCCAGAGCCGAGCCAATAAGCGATGTTTGTGCCTCTATGAGAGCATATTTAAGAAAGGGAAAAACGCTGCTGCACAACAGCAGCTGGGTGAGGTGTGAGGAACAGCCCAGCAGACACCAAGGTCAGTGCAGAAGGAGGGGGAGGAGGTGCTCCAGGCGCTGGACCTGAAGTTCCCCTGTGGCCTGTGGAAAGGACCATGGTGGACCAGGTTGTCCCCCTGCAGCCCATGGTGTACCATGGCAGAGCAGATTTCCATGCTGCAACCCGTGGAGGAACCCACAATGGAGCAGGTGAATCTGACCTGAAGGAGGCTGTGGCTGTGGAGAACACCTGCCGGAGCAGACTCTAGGCTGGACCTGTAGCCAGTGGAGAGGAGCCCATGCAGGAGCAGGTGATCTGACAGGAGCTGCTGCCCATGGGGGACCCATATTGGAGCAGTTTGATCCTGAGGGATGGACCCCATGGTACGGACCCATATTTGGAGCAGTTCTTGAGGAGCTGATGCCTGTGGGAAGCCCATGTAGGATCAGTTTGGGAAGGACTGTATTCCATGGGAGGGACCCCACATTTGAACAGGGGAAGAGAGTGACTGTGAAGGAGCGGCAGAGACAAAGTGCTATAGGCTGACTGCAACCCCCATTCCCCAGTTCCACTGCGCCGCTCGGGGGGAGGAGGTAGAAGAGGGCGGATGGGGGAAGATGTTTTTAGTTTTTCTTTCTTTCTTTCTGACTGCTCTAGTTTGTTGGTAATAGGCAATAAATGACATGAATCTCCCTGAGTCTGTTTTTCCCATGACGATAATTGTTCAGTGATCTCCCTGTCCTTATCTCAACCCCTGAGCCCTCTTCATCGTATTTTCTCCCTATTTCCCTCTGAGCAGGGGGAGTGAGAGAGCAGTTGTGGTGGAGCTCTGCTGCCATTCTGAATAAAACCACCACAGTCATTTTTGGCACCCAATGTGGGGCGCAAAGAGTTGAGATAACAGTAGAATTGATTAAAACACTTACGACTAACACACTTACTTGCTAGTCACCATGTTCAGCTTGCTGTTATTATTTTAATGTGATCCTGTCTTATGTAATCTGTGCCATGTTCTCCCTTCTCCTCTATATCTGTTCAGAGAATGTGCTAAAATCTGTGTTCGTTTTTTGTTTGTTGTTTTTTTTTTTTTTTAGTTTGCTGTGTTGTAAAGCACTAGCCTTGAGTATAATCCGGTATTCAGGCCCTGCACTGTTATCATTTTGGTCTCTTGGAAATTATCTTTTTGGGAATATTCAAAATTACACTGTCTTCCTTTCCTACTCTGGAAGTCAGTTTATGAATAATATCAGGAATGGTACCTCCTCCTTCTTTCCCCGTGGACTGATTACAGCAGCTTTTGAGTACTTGGAATACCCATGGGTAACCAACATACTCCTATTGCTAGGTCTACACAATGTGTTTCTCTTTCTCCCTAAGGTTAAGCAATTAGTTAAGAATACCACCCAGGAATCTGCCCCAAGACAGCGTGGTGGTGGGTGGCAAGGTGTGTGGGAGGATATGGGCAGGTACCTGTTACAGTTGTCTCCTACGATAGTTTTGAACTTCACCCCTGAACAAGTGCGAAATCCTAAAAAACTGATAGAATGTTTGGAAGACGTATACCCTGACCCTCACAATGCTGGAGAATTCCATCTTTCTGCACTGCAGGAGACCTGCATGGATGAACAGGGAGCTCCTGGTGAAGCTCAGACAGAAGAAGGAAGTTTACAGCATGTGGAAAAAGGGACAGGCCACTTGGGAGGAATATAGGGACCCTGTCAGCGTATGCAGAGATGCGACAAGGAAGGCTAAGGCCCATTTGGAATTAAATCTGTCAAGGGATGTCAAGGACAACAAGAAGGGCTTCTTCAAATACATCAGTAGAAAAAGGAAGACTGGGGAAAATGTTGGCCTGCTGCTGAATGGGGCGGGTGCCCTGGTGACAAAGGATATAGAGAAGGCAGAGTTGCTGAATGGCTTTTTTGCATCGTTCTTTACTGCTAAGATAAGCCCTCAGGAATCTCAGACCCTGGAGACAAGAGAGGAAGGAGGATTTCCCTTGGTCAAAGAGGATCATCTAAGCAAACTTGACATCCACAAATCCACGGGCCCTGATGGAACGCACCCATGGGTGCTGAGGGGGCTGGCCAATGTTATTGCTAGGCCACTCTCCATCATCTTTGAAAGGTCATGGAGAACAGGGGAGGTGCCTGAGGACTGGAAGAGAGTCAATATCACGCCAGTCTTCAAAAAGGGCAAGAAGGAGGACCTAGGCAACTACAGGTCAGTCAGCCTCACGTCCATCCCTGGAAAGGTGATGCTCATCCTGGAGGTCATCTCCAAGCATGTGGAGGATAAGGTGATCAGGAGTAGTCAGCATGGATTCACCAAGGGGAAATCATGCTTAACCAATTTGATAGCCTTCTATGATGAGATGACTAGCTGGGTAGATGAGGGGAGAGGGGTGGATGTGGTCTACCTTGACTTCAGCAAGGCTTTTGACACTGTCTCCCATAACATCCTCATAGACAAGCTCAGGAAGTGCGGTCTAGATGAGTGGTCAGTGAGGTGGATGGATAATTGGCTGGAGGGCAGAGCTCAGAGGATTGTGCTCAGTGGTGCTGAGTCTAGTTGGAGGCCTGTAGCTAGCGGTGACCCCGAGGGATCAGTACTGGGTCCAGTCTTATTCAACATATTCAACAACGACATGGATGATGGAATGGGAGTGCACCCTCAGGAAGTTTGCTGACAAAACAAAGGTTGGAGGAGTGGCTGATACTCCAGAGGGCTGTGCTGCCATTCAGAGGGACCTTGACAGGCTGGAGGGTTGGGCCGAGAGGAACCTCATGAAGTTCAACAAGGGCAAGTGCAGGGTCCTGCACCTAGGGAGGAATAACCCCAAGTACTCGTACAGGCTGGGGGCTCACCTGCTGGAGAGCAGCTCTGCAGAGGAGCCTGGGAGTCCTGGTGGACGGCAGGCTGACCATGAGTCAGCAATGCGCCCTGGTGGCCAAGAAGGCCAACGGTACCCTGGGGTGCATTAGGAAGAGTGTTGTCAGTAGGTCAAGGGAGGTGATCCTCCCCCTCTACTCAACCCTGGTGAGGCCACACCTGGAGTATTGTGTCCAGTTCTGGGCTCCCCAGTACAAGAGGGACATGGAACTACTGAAGCGAGTCCAGAAGAGGGCTACAAAGATGGTTAGGGGACTGGAGCACCTGTCATACGAGGACAGGCTGAGAGCCAGGCCTGTTTATCCTGGAAAAGAGAAGACTGAGGGGAGACCTCATCACTGTGTATAAATATCTGAGAGGAGGGTGTCAAGAGGGTGGAGCTGGTCTCTTTTCAGTTGTGCCCAGCAACAGCACCATAGGTGACAGGCACAAACTGAATCACAGGAAGTTCTGGCTGAATATGAGAGGGCACTTCTTTACTGTGAGGGTGACAGAGCACTGGAACAGGTTGCCCAGAGAGGTTGTGGAGTCTCCTTTTCCGGAGATATTCAAAACCCACCTGGATGCCATCCTGTGCAACATGCTCTAGGTGATCCTGCTCAGTAGGGGGGTTGGACTAGATGATCTTCAGAGGTCCCTTCCAACCTCATCCATTCTGTCTGTGATTCTGTGATTTTTTCTGATGGATGAAAAGCTCGACGTCAGTTGGCAGTGTGTGCTTGCAGCCCAGAAGGCCAACTGCATCCTGGGCTGCATGAAAAGAGGAGTGGCCAGCAGGTTGAGGGAGGTGATTGTCCCCTTCTACTCAGCCCTTGTGAGGCCCCACTTGGAGTACTGCGTCCAAGTCTGGAGCTCCCAGCAGAAGGATGTGGAGCTGTTAGAGCAGATCCAGAGGAGGACCACAAAGATGACTGAGAGGCTGGAGCACCTCTCCTATGAAGAAAGGCTGAGAGAGCTGGAGCTGTTCAGCCTACAAAAGAGAAGGCTCTGGGATGACCTCATTGCAACCTTTCAGTACTTCAAGGGGACTTATAAAAAAGATGGAGAGTGACTCTTTCTTCAATCAGATAATGACAGGACAAGGGGGAATGGTTTTAAACTAAAAGAGGGGAGATTTATATTAGAGGTTAGGAGGAAATTCTTTGCTCAGATGGTGGTGAGGCACTGGAACAGGTTGCCCAGAGAGGTTGTGGATGCCCCATCCCTGGAGGTGTTCAAGACCAGGTTAGATGAGGCCCTGAGCAACCTGATCTAGTGGATGGTGTCCCTGCCTATGGCAGGGTGGTTGGAACTAGATGATCTTTGAGGTCCTTTCCAACTCAGGCCATTCTATGCTTCTATGATCTTCAGAGGTCCCTTCCAACCTCGACCATTCTGTGATTCTGTGATTGTACTATGTGATCCTGTTTTATGTGGTCCGTGCAGTAGAACAGAATAGAATAGGATAGAATAGTTCAGTTGGGAGAGACTTCCAAAGATCATCTAGTCCAACTGCCTGACCACTTCAGGGCTAACCAAAATTTAAAGCATATTAAGAGACAGGTACACTCTTTGCTGGGTTAAAAACTGTATGGACAGGTGGGCCCAGAGAGCACTAGTGAATGGAGTGAACAATTAGTGAAGAATACCACCCAGCACTCTACCCTTAGGCAGTGTGGTGGTGGGTGGCAAGGTGGGTGGGAGCATGTGTTGCAGAAGCTGAAGAGGGAGAAGGTGAATAGAGCCAGTTTGCAGAAGTGAAAGCCATCCAACTGCCTTTAGATATTGCTGAACGAAAAAAGTGGCCAGTTCTCTGCCTATACACTGATTTGTGGATGGTAGCAAATGCCCTGTGGGGGTGGCTACAGCAATGGAAGCAGAGCAACTGGCAGGACAGAGGCAAACCCATCTGGGCTGCTGCGTTGTGGAAAGATATTGCTGCCCAGGTAGAGAACCTGGCTGTAAAAGTACACCATGTAGAGGCTCACGTGCCCAAGAATCGGGCCACTGAAAAACACTGAAACAACCAGCAGGTGGATCAGGATGCTAAGACTGAATGGCTTAGGTAGACCTGGACTGGCAACATAAGGGTGAATTATTTATAGCCCGATGGGCCCATGACACCTCAGGCCATCAAGGCAGAGATGCAACATACAGATGGGCTCGTAATCGAGGGGTGGACCTGACCATGGATGCTATTGCACAGGTTATTCATGATTCTGAAACGTGTGCTAAAATCAAGCAAGTGGTATGGAGGACAATGGCTGAAGTATAAACATGGGGAGGCCTGGCAGACTGATTACATCACACTCCCTCAAACCCGCAGCGGCAAGCTCCATGTACTTACAGTGGTGGAAGCAACCACCGGATGGCTGGAAACATATTCTGTGCCCCATGCCACCGCCCGGAACACTATCCTGGGCCTTGAAAAGCAAGTCCTATGGTGACATGGCACCCCAGAAAGAAATGAGTCAGAAAATTGGTCTCATTTCCAAAACAACCTTATAGATACTTGGGCTAAAGAGCATGGTATTGAGAGGGTGTATCACATCCCCTATCACACACCAGCCTCCAGGAAAATCGAGCAATACAATGGATTCTTAAAGACTAAACTGAAAGCAATGGGTTCTGGGACATTCACACACTGGGATACGCATTTAGCAAAGGCCACCCGGTTAGTCAATACTAGGGGATCTCCTAACTGAGCTGGACCTGCCCAATCAAACCTGTTACGAAGGGGCTAAAGTTCCTGTAGTGCACTTCAGAAACATGCTTGGTAAGACAGTCTCGGCTACTCGTGGCTCAGAAAAAGGCAAACCCATTTGTGGGTGTCCTGGTTTCAGTTAGGACAGAGTTATTTTTCCTCCTAGTAGCTGGTAGGGTGCTATGTTTTAGATTAGGATGAGAAGAGTGCTGATAACATGCTGATGTTTTAATTGCTGCAGAGCAATGCTTACAGTAAGCCAAGGACTTTTCAGCTTCTTTCTCTGTCCTGCCAGTGGGCAGGCTGGGGGTGCAGCAAGAGCTGGGAGGGGACAGCCCCAGGACAGCTGACCCCAACTGGCCAAAGGGGTATTCCATACCATCTGATGTCATGCTGAACAATATATAGGGGTGGCTAGCCGGGGTGGGGTGCCGGCTGCTCGGGGTTGGGCTGGGCATCGGTCAGCGGGTAGTGAGCAATTGCACTGTGCATCACTTGTTTCGTACATATTATTAGTAGTAGTACTATTATTATTATTATTTTCCTTTCTTTCCATCCTAATAAACTGTCTCTATCTCAATCCACAGGCTTCAATTTCCTGATTCTCTCCCCATCCCAGAAAGGGGGGGGGGGGGAGGGGGAGCGAACGGCTTTGTAGTGCTTATCTGTTGGCTGATTTAAACCACAACATCGGGGTACTCCTGAACCTGATGAAGAGACCTATTCTTCGCATTTGCATCTGGAAGCACAACACAGGCCCTGGAAGCACAACACAGCCCAGAGAAAGCAGTCTAGGAGGTTTCTGGAGAGCGTGGAAGATAGCTTCCTGACGCAGCTGGTTGGCGAGCCTACCAGGGGAGGTGCCCCGCTGGACCTCCTGTTCACAAACAGAGAAGGACTGGTGGGAGATGTGGTGGTCGGGGGCTGTCTCGGGCAGAGTGACCACAAAATGGTAGAGTTCTCGATACTTGGCAAAGTCAGGAAGGGGACCAGTAAAACCACTGTCTTAGACTTCCGGAGGGCTGACTTTGAGCTGTTCAGGTCACTGGTTGGCAGAGTCCCTTGGGAGGTGGTTCTGAAGGGCAGAGGAGCCTAGGAAGGCTGGGCGCTCCTCAAGAAAGAGATCTTAATGGCTCAGGAGCGGTCTGTCCCCACGTGCCCAAAGACGAGCCGGCGCGGAAGAAGACTGGCCTGGCTAAACAGAGAGTTGTGGCTCGAGCTTAGGAGAAAAAAGAGGGTTTATAATCTTTGGAAAAGAGGGCGGGCCACTCAGGGGGACTATAAAGATGTTGTGAGGCGGTGCAGGGATAAAATTAGAAAGGCCAAAGCTCACCTGGAGCTCAATCTGGCTACTGCTGTTAAAGACAACAAAAAATGTTTTTATAAATATATCAGCACAAAAAGGAGGACTAAGGAGAATCTTCACCCTTTACTGGATGTGGAGGGAAACTTAGTTACCAGAGATGAGGAAAAAGCTGAGGTGCTTAATGCCTTCTTTGCCTCGCTCTATAGCAGCAAAACCAGTTGTTCTCTGGACGTCCAGTACCCTGAGCTGGTGGAAGGGGATGAGGAGCAGATTGTGGCCCCCATAATCCACGAGGAAATGGTTGGTGACCTGCTACAGCATTTGGATGTACGCAAGTCGATGGGGCCGGATGGGATCCACCCGAGGACATTGAGAGAACTAGCGGAAGAGCTGGCCAAGCCGCTTTCCATCATTTATCGTCAGTCCTGGCTATTGGGGGAGGTCCCACTCGACTGGCGGCTAGCAAACGTGATGCCCATTTACAAGAAGGGCCGGAAGGTAGACCCAGGGAACTATAGGCCTGTTAGTTTGACCTCAGTGCCAGGTAAGCTCATGGAGCATTATCTTGAGCATCAAGATAATGCGCTTCTGAAGGGCAAAGGAGTCCAGGAAGGCTGGGCGCTCTTCAAGAAGGAAATCTTAACGGCACAGGAGAGGTCTATCCCCACGTGCCCAAAGACAAGCTGACGTGGACAAAGACCGGCCTGGCTCGACAGAGAGTTGCAGCTTGAGCTTAAGAGAAAAAAGAGGGTTTATAATCTTTGGAAAAAAGGGCGGGCCACTTAGGAGGACTATAAGGATGTTGTGAGGCTGTGCAGGGACAAAATTAGAAAGGCCAAAGCTCATCTGGACCTCAATCTGGCTACTGCGATTAAAGACAACAAAAAATCTTTTTACAAATACATCAGTGCAAAACGGAGGACTAAGGAAAATCTCCATCCTTGTGCTGGTTTCAGTTAGGACAGAGTTATTTTTCCTCCTAGTAGCTGGTAGGGTGCTATGTTTTGGATTAGGATGAGAAGAGTGTTGATAACATGCTGATGTTTTAATTGCTGCAGAGCAATGCTTACACTAAGCCAAGGACTTTTCAGTTTCTCTCTCTGTCCTGCCAGCGGGCAGGCTGGGGGTGCAGCAAGAGCTGGGAGGGGACAGACCCAGGACAGCTGACCCCAACTGGCCAAAGGGGTATTCCGTACAATCTGATGTCACGCTGAACAATATATAGGGGTGGCTAGCCAGGGTGGGGGGGGGCGGCTGCTCGGGGTTGGGCTGGGCATCGGTCAGCAGGTGGTGAGCGATTGCATTGTGCATCACTTGTTTGTACATATTATTATTACTACTATTATTATTATTATTATTATTATTTTCTATCTTAATAAACTGTCTTTATCTCAACCCACAGGCTTCACTTTCCCGTTTCTCTCCCCCATCCCAGAGAGGGAGGGGTAGGGTGAGCGAACAGCTGTGGTGTTTAGCTGCCGGCCAGGTTAAACCACAACAGTCTTTTTGGCACCCAACGTGGGGCACGAAGGGTTGAGATAACAACAGATCTGACCAGAGTATGTTAAACTAAAATTGGTATAAGTATTAGAGCTGCTTAATAGTTGCTAATTAGAATGTTGATTGCTTTAATCTCAAGTCTGCTGTGGCTGTATTGCAAACTGAATTTTATAGCACGTTACTTTCTGTATGTGATCCCCGTTGTGCTGTTTATCCTTTCCGGGCCCTGGTTTAAGATCATTATGGTACTGTGCGGTGTAATAATAGTTTACGATACGATTAAACATTTGGCCACGACTTTAACTTGGTATTTGTACTCAACACTGTCGTCGACTCTGTACTATGGAAACTATATCTCAGAAACCATTAATTACACCTACTGCCTTTTTTCATCAGGGAGCCAGTCTGTGGAGGGGACAGGGGAATATATTTTTCCCTACTTGTTCACTCTCCCTTACTCCTTCAGCACCCTCTTATCCCCTGAGCTAGTTATGATAACTCTCCAAGATGTTGAATAACCTTGGGATACGCAGACCAGCATGTTGTTGTTGTTATGTCTCTTGAATGTGCTTCAGGTTTTGTTTAAAGTTAAACAACTACTTAGGCATCTCATCCAGAGATCTGTCCTGAGGCAGATCTCTGCTAGAGCTCCTGCTCCAGCCCCTGCAGCTGCTCCAGCTCCTGCAGATGCTCCTGCTTCAGCCCTTGCAGCCACTCCAGCTCCAGCCCCTGCAGCCACTCCAGCTCCTGCAGCTGCTCCAGCTACTGCAGCTGCTCCTGCTCCTGCAGCCACTCCAGCTCCAGCCCCTGCAGCTGCTCCAGCCTCTGCAGCCACTCCAGCTCCAGCCGCTGCAGCCGCTCCAGCAACTGCTCCTGCAGCCTCTCCAGCCCCTGCAGCCGCTCCAGCCTCTGCAGCCACTCCAGCTCCAGCCGCTGCAGCCGCTCCAGCAACTGCTCCTGCAGCCGCTCCAGCCTCTGCAGCTGCTCCAGCTCCTGCTCCTGCAGTGACTCCAGCTCCTGCTCCTGCTGCCGCTCCAGCTCCTGCTCCTGCAGCTGCTCCAGCCCCTGCAGCCATTCCAGCTCCTGCTCCTGCAGCCACTCCAGCCCCTGCTCCTGCAGCCACTCCAGCTCCTGTTGCTGGGCCAGAGAAACGAATTGTTGCAGTGCAAGTTGGCCCTGCAGAGTGTATTCCAACCCCTGTGGCAGACTCTGTGGCTGAGTCAGAGAAATGAGCTATAGCAGTACAAGTTGCCCCTGTAGACAAGGTGAAAAAATGGTATAGAGACTCAGGTCGTTTAGAACGCAGAGAAGACGAGGCTGGGCCATCAGGGATGCAGGACGATGAAGCTGGGGATGCTGAAAAAACAACACTAGTTTCCCGAAGCCTATACCAGCGTGAGCTATGAGATATGCAAAAAGATTTTGGTCACTGCATAGGTGAGCAGCTTGTCACCTGGCTGCTCCGGTGCTGGGATACCGGAGCCAATTATGTGGATATAGACGGCAGGGAAGCCAGTTGGCTGGGATTCCTTGCTAGAGATGCAGGCATTGACAAAGCAATTGGAGAAGGAGTACGATCCTACAGCCTCTGGAGGCGTATCCTGTACGGTGTAAGGGAAAGGTATCCCTACAAGGAAGAACTTCTATGTCTGCCAGGCAAGTGGACCACTATGGAGAAGGGAATCCAGTACCTGAGGGAATTAGCCTTACGGGAGGTGATTTATGCCGACCCAGACAATGGACAAATACCCGTAGATCCAGATGAAGTCAAGTGTACATGACCCATGTGGCAGAAGTTTGTACGGAGTGCACCATCATCATATGCCAGCTCATTGGCAATAATGGCCTGGGAAGAGGATGACGAACCCTCAGTGGGTGATGTGGTTAAACAACTCCGGCAGTACGAAGAAAGTCTCTCCTCTTCCCTACAGGCCTGTGTCTCGGCTGTGGAGAAAGTTTCTGAAAGCGTCCACCAACTAAAAGAGAATACTTTGGAGAAACTTTCTGAAGAGGTCCAGCAACTTATAAAAAGTGTACTTTCCTCCACCCCTGTACAAACCAATGTCTCTGCTATTAGGGGTAAGCACTCATTTGTGCAAGGAAGACGATATGGTGGATACATACCTCGTGCTATCCTGTGGTTTTACATACATGAGCATGGAGAGGACATGAGAAAATGGGATGGAAAATCCACCGTGACCCTAGTGGCACGGGTACGTGAGTTGCAGAAGAAAACAAGCGGGAAAAAGGGGTTCTCTGAAAAGTTTGCTGCTCCAACTTCCAGCAGGCAGTCCCTTAAACACAGGAATGAAGATTCTGACCAGGATTAGAGGGGCCCTGCCTCCAGCCAGGAGGAGGAAAGGGACAATCGAGTTTATTGGACTGTGTGGATTCGATGGCCTGGCACGTCAGATGCACAGAAGTATAGAGCTTTAGTAGATACCGGTGCACAATGTACTCTAATGCCATCAAACTATAAAGGGCCAGAGCCCATCAGTATTCATGGAGTGACGGGAGGATCCCAGCAGTTGACTGTATTGGAGGCTGAAGTGAGTCTAACTGGGAATGAGTGGCAAAAACACCGTATTGTGACTGGCCCGGATGCTCCGTGCATCCTTGGCATAGACTATCTTAGAAGAGGATATTTCAAGGACCCAAAAGGGTTCCGGTGGGCTTTTGGCATAGCTGCCTTAGAGACAGAGGGCATTAAACAGTTGTCTACCTTGCCTGGTCTCTCGGAGGACTCTTTTGTTGTGGGGTTGCTGAGGGTCGAAGAACAACAAGTGCCAATCGCTACTACAACTGTGCACCGGCGGCAATATCGCACCAACCGAGACTCCCTGATTCCCATCCATGAGCTAATTCGTCAACTGGAGAGCCAAGGAGTGATCAGTAAGACTCATTCACCTTTTAATAGTCCCATATGGCCAGTGCGAAAATCTAATGGTGAGTGGAGACTAACAGTGGATTATCGTGACCTGAACGAAGTCACACCCCCACTGAGTGCTGCAGTGCCAGGAAATAGGAAACCCCAGTTGTCCAGGAATCTTGGAAGTGATTATGGACTGGCCAGAAGGCAAATAC
>MU014704.1:0-24444 GCA_011075105.1 Heteronetta atricapilla
AAGGGGTCCCGAAAATTTAGGACTAAAACATTAGCTTTGTAATGTAAAAAGGTTATCATGACAGTCCTCAAAGACCACTATATAGCACACTGACGTATTCAAGGCTATCAGCTTATATTTCAGTCTGTATATTCAAGTTTTGAGGTCCTTTTATGATTATGCAAACATCAGAAATATAGTTGTATAATAAATGGTACTTATGAAAGCAGAGTTTTAGAGCCAATATTAAATTTGCAGGCTCAAAACACCCACTTAATATTTAAACAAGTATTTGATACTTCTGTTTATTCAAAAATAGAGTAAATGCATTTACATAAAAATAATTTTTACTTTTCAACAAGCGTGCTCATGTGTTTTTTATATTAGTACAAACTTAAAAAACAAACAAACAAATCCACCATATGACTTTTTAAAATAAATGATACCAATTCACCTTTCCCCTACTTGAGTACAGTTACATTAAGGCTTTGAACCATCTGACCCATGATTTTACAACATTAAAATGAATGGGTCCACATGGATGCTAGTATGTCTCACTGAGACTCAGCATGAACAGAATTAAAGCTCACCACCTTAAAGAAACAGAAAGTCACATGCTCATGCCTTAACTATATTCCTTTTGGTCTCCAAACTAGAACATAAAGTTTAACAGTAACAGTATTTCATGGCAAGAGATTAGTACTTTTTTATTAATTATATTTTAGTAATTAATATTATTAGTTTAATGGCAACATCTTTGGAGAAACTTCCATTTTTATTTTTTATTTTTTCTTACAACACTGCTTTCTGGTGGTGATTCAGGCATGGGGAATTCATTCAGTTCAACGTGCTGTAAATATAGCCCCACTTTTTCCCCTTTAATAGTTCTAGGGCCCTACATAAAGCATGCAGCTCACAAGCCTGAGCTGACCATGATGGACTCAAAGGTCCCGATTCCACAGATTGTAGGTTCTTATTAATTATTGGATATCCTGATTTGGCCATTCTATCATATAGTACTGAACTATTTTTAAATTGCTCCCTTTTCTCTGGTCCCGGGTCCTCAATTTTGTCTGACCCATCTAGGAATTTTACTGTGGCAATTCCTACAGCCCTTGGTTACCTAGTAAGAGTGCCTTGCAGGGGGTTTAGGACCTATCACCCACCCACGAATCCTATAGGAATCACTTCGGTCCTTCACCGGCCAAGTCCCTCGCGGGAGATTGGAACCGCGGTTAGAAGACCTCCGCACTCGCTTCGGAACTAGGTTCCGTCTCAGTCACACTCTTACACACACAGGCAACTGAATCCCACCCAACCGAACGGTATACGCCTTAAATACTCACGACTCCGTCATCTTCGTTCGGATCTTCGCGCGCAGAATTACGGGTAAAAAACCAATGCTGCAGCCGGCAAGGGAGCTCATAAAAAATCAAATTCTTTGCTTGCCTTTATTCAGGTTCAGGATGGTGTTAGTCCCGACCTGACTGGATTAGGAGCCACCGAATGGTGGGGCGCCCCTCCTAAATCAAGTCAGAATTCAGGAACCAAGACCATCCCGGACCTGAATGTACACTATGTACTATGTACTCTAATCACTCTGCTTTTCTTAGATAGAAAGTTACATTTCATCATGCTGCCCTAGCATTGTTTCATACACGACACGAATCATATTAATACTTTTCACATCTCTGTTGAGTATGCAGGATGACTGCAAAAACCACCATTAAGTTGATACTTGAAATTAGGTTAGATAAATCTGAGCTAAAGCACTAAACTGCCTCTTCTTTTCATCTGCTGTAACCTTTCCTTAACATTAAGGATGTGATCCTGCTTCCATCTCCATGCACGATTTATTTCATATGTACTTTCTCTGCTTTTAGGGTAAAGCTTCTTTATTAATTATGGGTACTTAGGTGTTTGCTATTAATATATACGTATATATGTATGTATATATATAGTATAACATATGCTTCTCTGAGTATCTCCATCATGGCTTTAGGAGGCAAGAAAGTATTATATGGGAAAAATGAAAGTAAAATTTCCCCTCCATTTTCTACTGTCCTTTTTAGTCCTCATTCCCCATCACTCTCAAGAATACTATAGTGTCTCATTTAATTTTATGCGGGATAGGAATTATATCACAGAGTAAGGTTTTAGTCTGCAATGTGCAGGGAAGGAAGAGAGTTAAGACACTTTAGAAGGAGATTTAAATCAGCCAGCAAGCTGAGAAAAGAGTAGCCAAGAGCTTCCCAACAGTGACAAGTCCCAAATTCTCCCTCCCCGAAGCCTTTCTCTATATTTGAAGGAGACACTTCTGCTCACAGGGAAGTTACAGTTCAGAGCTTTCTTCTGCAGGTAGATCCCGCTGATTTTTCCTGCAAACAACTGAACAAGATACCAGTCTTCTCTTTCAAAGCGTGTAGAGAAGGAGGGAAGAGAACAGCACACGAGTTAGAGACTCAAAAAGTGAGAAAGGGGAGTCCTAGACTCAGTCCTTTCTTCTGTCTGTGTCTAGCCTGCTCTTGGAGATGTCCCTGGCACGTGCTGACTATTCTGAGCAAAGATATTTTCCACCCATTAGAGAAGAAAATTTGTGGTCTGGGGGAGCCTAAAGGTTATAGCATTCTCCTTTGAGGGAAAGAGAAGTTTCTGGCTCTAGTTCCAAGAAATAGTATTTTGTATGCAACAGTCATGGAATGAAGAAAAAAAAAAAAACTGAGATGTTAGTGTGACATTAAGACTTTCAGACTGTTGCAAGTCATAAAGTACTTTAAAATGGGAGAGTACACTTGGTAGGAAAAAAAAAAAGGATGGTCTAGACAAGAAGAGCTCTATATTACAAATCGAGGGAGCTGGATCAGGAACCTTGTCAAAGAGATACTCCATTAGTGGTATTCATGATTTAAGTGTTTTCTGACAAGAAACACAAGTAAATAGTCAAGCCAGACTGAACCACAAATCTGGAATTCACATACTCCGTTCGGTGCTCTGACTGAGAAATTGCTAGAATACAGAACAAATAAGGCTGAATGACGAATGAGTCCTTCTCAGCCCTGCAGAGAAGGACTTGGGGGTCCTGATGGATGAGAAGCTGAACATGAGCCAGCAGTGCGTGCTTGCATCCTGGAAGGCCAACTATGTCCTGGGCTGCATTAAAAAAGGGGTGGCCAGCAGGGAGAGGGAGATGATTGTCCCCCTCTACTCTGCTCTTGTGAGACCCCACCTGGAATGCTGCGTGCAGGCTTGGGGCTCCCAGCACAAGAAGGATGTGGAGCTCTTGGAACAGGTCCCGAGGATGGCCACTAAGATGATCAGAGGGCTGGAGCACCTCTCCTATGCAGAAAGGTTGAGGGAACTGGGCTTGTTTAGCTTGGAGAAGAGAAGGTTCTGGGGAGACCTCATTGTGGCCTTCCAGTACTTGAAGGGAGCATATAAACAGGAGGAGGAAGGCCTGTTTACATGTGTTGATAGTGATAGGACAAGGGGGAATGGTTTTAAACTAAGACAAGGGAGATTTAGGTTAGATATTAGAAGAAAGTTTTTCACTCAGAGGTAGGTAAGGCACTGGAACAGGTTGCCTAGAGAGGTTGTGGATGCCCCATCCCTGGAGGCATTCAAGGCCAGGCTGGATGCGGCTCTGGGCAGCCTGCTCTAGTGGTTGGCAACCCTGCCCAGAGCAGGGGGGTTGAAACTAGATGATCTTTAAGGTCCTTTTCAACCCAGACCATTCTATGATTCTGAATTCCCTTTGCAAGCAGTCCCAGTAACATTTCAGACAGTTTTATTCCCTAGCAATGTGATTTATGAACATTTCCTGTTCATAAACTCAAGGCAAATCCTTAGCCTCATACCAGGGCTACCTCAAACAGAATATTTAGTATATTTAGAATATTCATTCCCAGTGAGCATAGTGATTTTGTTACAGCAGTACATGGTACACTTCCTTCCGCCTAGAAACAGAATTCCTTGGTTGTATTATATGTTCTATACTGATAACAGATGTTGGTAATTTTTTTCTGTAGCCTCATTTGAACAGTCTCATGTTTTGGAGAAGGAGTTTTTTAGTGCTTTTTTTTCTGCAAACCACAAAGTTGTGAAGTTTCTTATTCAAGCTGAATGGAAGATATATTTTTTCTGCCTATGAAATTCTACACTATATTAATGTAGAGCTCAATAAAACTTTTGTGACAGCTATTATGATTATTTTTTAATTTAAGCCATCATTTATTAACTGAATGTATCTGGCCAGCTTAAATGACATTATTTTGATATTTTTTACATGTGTTCTAGTCTCTTTTTTAATATGTATCCTAGGAGATTGTGAGAGTATTGCCATGGGGGTCGACAAGCCCCATGGTTGGTGATAACATCGGACTGGTGACAACGAAGCCATGAGGAATGTGAACAAGTTAGAAGGAACAAAGAAGTGGTGATTCATGAGATGCCTTGCTGTCTCAAACTGCTTGTTCTCCA
This sequence comes from Heteronetta atricapilla, assembly GCA_011075105.1. Lineage (NCBI taxonomy): Eukaryota > Metazoa > Chordata > Aves > Anseriformes > Anatidae > Heteronetta > Heteronetta atricapilla. Next base: position 4,456 of record MU014704.1, read on the forward strand.
ACTGTTAAGATATGGAAGTTGCTAAATGTTTGCTGTTGCTGGGCAAAGTTGTTAACCAATGAATAGTGAGTGGGAAAGTACCGCTTGTAGAGCTGATGGTATAAGAAGGGAGCCTGTCCTCAATAAAGTTGTTGAATTATTGACCCTTAAACTTACCCTGGTGTTTGTGTGGTTATTTTGCCACAAATTGCACTCGAACAGGGACAAGCTAACAGAACAGGGACAGGGACACTGATCGCCTCACGAAAATAGGTTCACCCGAACCTAGCAAGCTGAAAGAAGCTCAAGTATCTGAAAGAAGTGACTTTGCACTGAAAGGAAGCGCACCCAAGCTGAAAGGAAGCTCAAGCTGAAAGAAGCGACTCCACGCTGAAAGGAAGTGCACCCGAACTGAAAGAAGGTCATGCTGATATGTGGAGTTATGTTTAAGTGAGAAGGGGCATGATTTTAATTACAATGAGCAACTCAGGCTTTGAAGGACCATGAAAATAATGTAGGCCCAGGGCTGAATACCTTGAGTGATGTTACGACTAGAATATGTGGAACTATTTGCAGAAGGAGAGATGACATCACTCCTCATGAACAACAACGTTGTAGCAATTATATTAGTGCTAGAGACGCATGTACAGAGAAGCTAGACCAATCATAAGTTGCTGTCGGCATGTGCTGTTGTGTCCTGGTTTCAGTTAGGACAGAGTTATTTTTCCTCCTAGTAGCTGGTAGAGTGCTATGTTTTGGATTAGGATGAGAAGAGTGCTGATAACATGCTGGTGTTTTAATTGCTGCAGAGCAGTGCTTACACTAAGCCAAGGACTTTTCAGCTCCTCGCTCTGTCCTGCCAGCGGGCAGGCTGGGGGGGCAGCAAGAGCTGGGAGGGGACAGCCCCAGGACAGCTGACCCAAACTGGCCAAAGGGGTACTCCATACCATCTGACGTCATGCTGAACAATATATAGGGGTGGCTAGCCAGGGTGGGGGGCCGGCTGCTCGGGGTTGGGCTGGGCATCGGTCAGCGGGTGCTGAGCAATTGCATTGTGCATCACTTGTTTTGTACACACTATTATTATTATTATTATTACTATTATTATTATTTCCTATCTTAATAAACTGTCTTTATCTCAACCCACAGGCTTCACTTTCCCATTTCTCTCCCCCATCCCAGAGAGGGAGAGGTGAGGGTGAGCGAATGGCTGTGTGGTGTTTAGCTGCAAGCCAGGTTAAACTACAACAGTCCTTCTGGTGCCCAACGTGGGGCTCGAAGGGTTGAGATAATGACAGATCTGACCAGAGTGTGTTAAACTAAAATTGGTATAAGTATTAGAGCTGCTTAATAGTTGCTAGTCACAGTGTTGATTGCTTTACTCACAAGTCTGCTGTGGCTGTATTCCAAACTGAATTTTATAGCACGTTACTTTCTGTATGTGATCCCTGTTGTGCTGTTTATCCTTTCCAGGCCCTGGTTTAAGATCGTTATGGTAGTGTGTGGTGTAACAATCGATTATGATATGATGAAATATCTGGTCATGACTCTAACTTGGTATTTGTACTCAGCACTGTCTTCGACTCTGTACTTTGGAAACTATATCTCGGAAACTATTAACAATTACACCTACTGCCTTTTTTCATCAGGAAGCCAATCTGTGGAGGAGATGGGAATATATTTTTCCCTACTTGTTCACTCTCTCTTTCTCCTTCAGCATCCTATTATCCCCCGAGCTAGTTACGATAACTCTCCAAGATGTTGAATATCCTTGGGATACTCAGACCAGCATGTTCTTGTTGTTATGCCTCTTGAATGCACTTCAGGTTTTGTTTAAGGTTAAACAACTACTTAGGAGTCTCATCCAGAGATCTGTCCTGACGCGGGATGGTTGTGAGTGGCAGGGAGTGTGGGAGGATATGGGCAGGTTTCTAGAGCAGTCAGCACCCCCAATGTTTTGGAAATTCACCCCTGAACAACTGCAAAACCCTAAAAAACTGGTAGAATGCTTGAAAAAAGAGTGTCATGACTCTGGCAGTTCCAAAGTGACACAACTCACTTCAGCGTGTTGGGACCTGGCCTATGGCTATCGAGCTGCAATTGATGCTGCTATCAACCTAGTGAAAGACCCTGCGGCCACTCCAAGTCCTGTGACAGGCCCAACAGCCACACCAACCCCTACGATGGACCCTGCAGCCGCTCCAGCTCCTGCAGCCGCTCCAGCTCCTGCAGCCGCTCCAGTTTAATCTCCTGCAGCCACTACAGCTCCAGCTCCTGCAGCCGCTCCAGCTCCTGCTCCTGCAGCCGCTCCAGTTCCATCTTGTGCAGCCACTAGAGCTCCAGCTCCTGCAGCCGCTCCAGTTCCATCTCCTGAAGCCACTCCAGCTCCAGCTCCTGCAGCCGCTCCAGTTTCATCTCCTGAAGCCACTCCTGTTCCATCTCCTGCAGCCGCTCCAGCTCCAGCTCCTGCAGCCATTCCAGCTTCACCTCCTGCAGCCGCTTCGGCTCCTGTGGCTGGGCCAGACAAACGAGCTGTAGCAGTGCAAGTTGTGCCTGTAGACAAGGTGAAAAAATGGTACAGAAATTCAGGTCGTTTAGAACGCAGAGAGTCTTCTGCTATGTCTAGGTATAGAGAAGACGAGGCTGGGCCATCATCAGGGATGCAGGAGGACAAAGATGAAGATGTCAAAGAATCAACAGTAACTACTCAAAACCTATATCAGTGTGAGCTACGAGATGTGCGAAAAGATTTTGGTTGCTGCATAGGTGAGCAGCTTGTCACCTGGCTGCTCCAGTGCTGGGATACCAGAGCCAATTTTGTGGATTTAGAGGGCAGGGAAGCCAGTTGGCTGGGATCCCTTGCTAGAGATGCAGGCATTGACAAAGCAATTGGAGATGGAGTACGATCTTACAGCCTCTGGAGGCGTCTCCTGTCAGCTGTAAGGGAAAGGTATCCCTACAAGGAAAAACTCGTATGTCTGCCAGGCAAGTGGACCGCTATGGAGAAGGGAATCCAGTACCTGAGGGAATTAGCTGTACGGGAGGTGATTTATGAGGACCTAGACAACAAATATCCACAGATCCAGATGACATCAAGTGTACACGACCCATGTGGCGGAAGTTTGTACGGAGTGCACCGTCATCATGTGCCAGCTCATTGGCAATAACGGCCTGGAAAGAGGATGACGAACCCTCAGTGGGTGATGTGGTTAAACAACTCCAGGAATACGAAGAAAGTCTCTCCTCTTCCCTACAGGCCTGCATCTCGGCTGTGGAGAAACTTTCTGAAAGCGTCCATCAATTAAAAGAGAATATTTTGGAGAAACTTTCTGAAGAGGTCCACCAACTTGAAGAGAGATTATTTCCCTCCCCTCCTGTACAAACCAATGTCTCCACTACTGGGGGTAAGCGCTCATCCATGCAAGGAAGATGATATGGTGGATACACACCCTGTGCCATCCTGTGGTTTTACCTACATGACCATGGAAAGGACATGAGTAAATGGTATGGAAAACCGCCCCTAGAGGCATGGGTACGTGAGTTGCAAAAGAAAACAAGCGGGAAAAAGGGGTTCTCTGAAAAGTTTACTTCTCCAACTTATAGCAGGCAGTCCTTTAAACACAGGAATGAAGATTCTGACCAGAACTAGAGGGGCCCTGCCTCCAGCCAGGGGGAGGAAAGGGACAATCGAGTTTATTGGACTGTGTGGATTTGATAGCCTGGCACATCAAAAGTACAGAAGTATAAGGCTTTAGTAGACACCGGTGCACAATGTACTCTAATGCCATCAAGCTATAAAGGGCCAGAGCCCATCAGTATTTATGGAGTGACGAGGGGATCCCAGCAGTTAACTGTATTGGAGGCTGAAGTGAGTCTAACTGGGAATGAATTGCAAAAGCATCCTATTGTGACTGGCCCGGATGGTCTGTGCATTCTTGGCATAGACATCTTAGAAGAGGATATTTCAAGTTAAAACATTAAACAGTTGTCTACCTTGCCCAGTCTCTCAGAGGACCCTTCTGTTGTGGGGTTTCTGAGGGTCAAAGAATGGCAAGTGCCAATTGCTACAACTGTACACCGGCGGCAATATCGCACCAACCGAGACTCCCTGATTCCCATCCTTGAGCTAATTCGTCAACTGGAGAGCCAAGGAGTGATCAGAAAGACTCATTCACCTTTTAATAGTCCCATATGGCCTGTGCGAAAGTCTAATGGTGAGTGGAGACTGACAGTGGACTATCGTGGCCTGAACGAAGTCACACCCCCACTGAGCGCTGCGGTGCCGGACATGCTAGAACTCCAGTACGAACTGGAATCAAAGGCAGCCAAGTGGTACGCCACAATTGATATCGCTAATGCATTTTTCTCCATCCCTCTAGCAGCAGAATGCAGGCCACAGTTTGCCTTTACTTGGAGGGGAGTCCAATATACGTGGAATCGGCTGCCCCAGGGGTGGAAACATAGCCCTACCATTTGCCATGGACTGATCCAGTCTGCGCTGGAGCAGGGGGAAGCTCCTGAACACCTGCAGTACATCGATGACATCATTGTGTGGGGTGGCACAGCAGAGGAAGTTTTTGAGGAAGGGAAGAAAATAGTCCAAATCCTTCTGAAGGCTGGTTTTGCCATAAAACAAAATAAAGTTAAAGGACCTGCACGAGAGATCCTGATTTTAGGAATAAAATCTCAAGATGGACGTCGTCAAATCCCAATGGATGTGATCAACAAAATAACGCTCTTCCCAAAAATAACTGTCCTGACTGAAACCAGGATATGTTGTTAGTAGCCTATATATTCTTTGTTAGAACTTTCAATAAAGGAGAATGTTCTTACTCGCATCGAGGTTGCTTCGTCACTCCGGCCAATATGTGCATCTGGTAGCATAGGATGGTTACTCGCCAGATAGTTCAGCTCGACTGAGTTCTCCGAGACTGCAGTAAGCAGCAAGAGGAGGGGAGTGGGAAAATTAACGGCTGAGAGGAGTGCTGTTTGGGAGACACGAGTCTGGGTCGCTCCCTGCCTCTCAGAGGAAGCGTAGCCGTGGAAGTGGGGGCTGCAGCGACGTTGCTAGTTGGAATTCTCTCTAAAAGAGGTATCGAGACAACGGCAAAGCAATTGAACTAAGTTAATTAAGTTAGGACAGAAATTAAACAGCTGGGAGGAGTGCTGCTTGTGTGCATAGTCAGGGGAGACACAGACCTCGCCTCCCAGGGAAAAGCGCAGCCATGGAAGTAGAGGCGGCGGCAAAGTTGCTTGTTCGAGTTCTCTCTAAGAGAGCTATCAAGACAACGGGAAAGCAATTGACTAAGCTGATCAAGCTGGGACAACGTTGGGGACATTTTAGAGAGACAACCCTGTTGTTCTCTGTTACAGAATGGCGGGAGTTTGGGAATACCATGTGGAAAAGGACTATAATGGGGGATTCAAAAGATGAAAAAGAGGTGAAAACTGTCCGCGAGTTGTGGTGAACGGTATTAGAGACACTAAAGGCTATGGAGGCGGAGAAGGAGGTTGCCTGCGCCGCGGCCCAGATGTTAACACTAGGAGTGGAGCCTCCAAACCCAGAAAGTTCGGAGCAGAGACGCTGGGTGCTAGGTCAGCTCTTTGGGCAGTCCCCAGTTAAGGGGATGAGAGGCAGCCCTTGCAGAACTGTTGCTGATTTTTTAACCCGCATTGCGGGTGAGAACTCTGGGGATGCCCTTTTAAATCATGCGGAAGTCCCGCCAGACCCACCATCGAGTGCGAAAAAGGCAGAAGTTGGCGGGGCCAGGCCAAAGCAGAGATCTGAGCCGCTTGCAGAAGTAGCGCCCCAGGACGTCCAGGGGGGATGTCCTGCACTGCCCACAGGCGAGGGAGGAGAGGCGTGCCGATCCCCACCCTCGGCTCCGCCTCTGCACCCGCCCTTGCCGCTCTCTACTGATTCCTCCGCTCCGGCAACGCCACCTAGCGACGATCATATAGAACCTCCCCTGGAAAATATAGAAAAGTTGTTACAAGCAGTTTTGCAACGCCTTGAAGATCTAGACCTGCAGTTACAGGGGAAGGCGACAGTAGCGGATCGCTCCCTGTTGAACGAAACAGAAACCACTCCTCCACTTCCCCCTGCTGGCCCACCGGCTCCAGTTAGACCCACGCGATGGAGTGGGGTCATAAGGGACGCTATCCTAGAAGGGCAATGGAGTGCGGCCACTAGCATCGCATGTCCCGTAGTACATGAACCTGGCGGGGCAAAATAGGAGCCGCACGATTGGAAAACCTTACAGCAGGCACGAGCCACCGTCTCATAGTATGGGGTGAAGTCTGAAGCGACTCGACAGATCATAAGTTGGATATTTTCTGCCAATCTAATGTGCCCTTATGACTGCCGCAACCTCATGAGACTGCTACTCACCCCGACCCAGTTTCTGCTGTGGGGCTCCTCCTAGGCTCAATGAGCAGCACAGGAGGCAGCCAAACAACGACTGGGAGACCTGCTTTATGGCGTGTCTGCTGAGATGCTACTGGGAGAAGGGCCATATAGTAATCTGAATACACAACTCGCCTTCCCCGCCATTATGTTGCAACGATCTGCACAGCTTGCCCTGGACGCATTCTTTAGTTTACCGGGCTCAGCTAGTCCCTCGTTTGGGACAGTGATGCAAGGCGCAACCGAAAAATACTCCAGTTTCATTGATAGATTGTGGGAAGCTGTGATGAACCATCTCGACTTGGGTGACGAGAATAAACAACAGATGTTCAAAATATTGGCCTTTGATGATGCTAACAAGGTCACAAAACAGATCCTAGCGAGTCTTCCAAAAGGAGCTGGGGTCGAGGACATGCTGACTAGAGTGGAGAGAGCAGAGGCACAAAGGCAAAGCAACACTGTTGCTGCTGCCGTGCAAGGGGCAGTACAGGAAATTGTACAGCCACTGGCAGCCGCAGTACAACAGCGAGGCCCACCAGGCCTGCCTGGTCGGCCTTTTCGAGGGATTTGTTACCGGTGTGGAGCAACCGGTCACAGCAAGCAGAACTGTCGCAGCACTGTATGGTGTGAAAAATGCCAGAAGAATACCCATGCAACAAAGGCCTGTATGGGAAACTGGAAGAAGAGCACGCAGAGGGGCCACGTGCGGACACAAATCACCTCTCCAAGCGAAGGCCAGGTTTTCTGGAACTGCACCAGCCAGCAACCAGGGGGAACCTCAGAATTGATGTGGAAACCACAGTAGACGTCACCCTCCTTGATACCAATGTTCGGAAAATTCCCAGCAATGCAGTAGGGTCTTTGATTCATCAAGACAGTAAAGTAGGAGGACTCTTGTCGGGACGCTCCTCTGCCGGGGTTAAGGGATTGATTATACTCCCTGGCGTTATTGATGCTGACTACACCGGGCATATATATATTATGGCCTATACAGCCTGCCCGCCTCTATTTATACCCAAGGGCAGTCGAATCACCCAGATTATCGCTTTTGATAATCCCACCAGTTATTCCCTCGGGACTGATACTAACCGGGGGGACAAGGGGTTCGGCTCTAGTGGGCCTGCAGTCTGCTTTACTGCTGACATGGGTATGCGTCCCACTAAGGGTGTCAACATATCCCAGGGTGGTCTGACCAAAAGGATTCTCGCCCTATTGGATACCGGGGCAGATGTGACTATAGTTAGCCAATCTATATGGCCATCACAATGGCCCGTGGAATGGCCAACCTCGGCTATCGCCGGTGTGGGGGGAAGCTAAGATCCCCACATGAGTAGATACCCAATACAAATACAATTCCCAGAAGGGCAACAAGTCACTCTCAAGGTATACGTGATGCCCTTGCCTGGGATGTTAGAAGCTCTTATAGGCCGAGATGTACTTCGCCAACTGGGGGCGGTCCTGACTACGGACCTTTTTTAGGACTGGCCACTGAGGAGCAGTCGCCCAACCCACCATTGATATGGACCACCAACGAGCCTGTGTGGGTTGACCAGTGGCCCATGACAGAAGAGCGACTGCAGATAGCAAAACAATTGGTGGCTAAACAGCTTGCAGCTGGACACATTAAACCTTCTGTTAGTCCATGGAATACTCCTATTTTTGTAATCCCAAAAAAAGAATGGGAAATGGCGCCTCCTACATGATCTATGACAGGTAAATGCACAGATGCAATCTATGGGAGCTCTGCAGCCTGGAATGCCTTCTCCGGCTATGTTGCCCGATGGATGGCACATACTGATTGTGGATTTGAAGGACTGTTTTTTTACTATTCCTTTGCATCCTCAAGATACGCAGAGATTTGCCTTCTTTGTACCGGTGATTAATAAAGCGGCACCTGCCGATCGCTATGAATGGGTAGTCTTGCCACAGGGCATGAAAAACTCGTCCACTCTATGTCAATTATACGTGGGTTGGGCGTTGCAGCCTCTCAGGAAACAATAGCCTAGTACGGTAATTTACCATTATATGGACGATATTCTCTGCTGTCAGCAAGAGCCGTTTACGGAGGACTATTTGAAACAGTTAGCTGACACTCTATCTAAGAAAGGACTTGTAATTGCCCCCGAAAAAGTACAACACAGCCCCGTGGAAATACCTTGGGTGGTCCATAGCAGATGCAAAGATTCCCCCGCAGAAGACAGAGATAGTAACCAAAATACAGACATTGACTGATGTGCAAACGTTATTAGGGGACATTCAATGGGTGCACAGTTGTGTTGGTATTTCCAATATGGACATTGCGCCTCTGACTGCGCATCTGCGAGGACAGCATCCAGCTGCTGTGGTTACTCTGTCTGCAGCACAACAGGCTGCGTTGCAACGAATTATACAGAAGCTACAAGAAGCGTGGACAAGTCGACGCATCTTGGAACTGCCTATTTCTCTATTATTGTGCAATGCTGAGGACTCACCTTATGTGGTCATCTGTCAATGGCAAAACAAAAAGGGGGAATCTTCCTCCTCCCCTATCTGTGACATTGGCAAATGTGATGGGGATGCGGATGTATTTAGAATTTTAGAGTGGGTATTTCTAAGTGTACAACCGAAAACTAGTATTCAAATGCGGCCAGAAGCAGTGGGAGAGTTGATAAGGAGGGGCAGAGCAAGAATTGTAGAAATGAGTGGACAAGAGCCAGATGATATTAGTATACCTGTCAACGCAGTCGATCTGGAGTGGTGGCTGCAGAATGCAACCCCCATACAGGAAGTTTTGTGGAGTTATAGGGGTAAAGTGCACTCGCAGCAGCCAAAGGGAAGGCTATGGCAGGTTCTGAAACATAATCAATGGATGGAGAAAACTAAGGTTCAAAAGGACCCATTGGCCGATGGCCTTACAGTGTATACAGATGCAGGAAAGCGCTTGCGGAGGGCAGCCTGTGTCTGGCAAGAAAAGGGTTAGTGGTGTAACCATGTTATAGAAGGACAGGCTTAAGACTCTCTACAAACATTAGAACTGACTGCAGTGGTTTGGGCCTTAAATAACTGGCTGAATAATTCTTTGAATGTTGTGACAGATTCGTTATATGTTGCTGGCATAGTGCCCCGCCTAGAAGATGCCCTGCTTAGGGAGACAACTAACCCTCGATTAGGGAGGCTATTCATCCAATTAAGGTCCACACTCTCGCAGCGAACTAAGGCCTGTTGCGTTATACATGTGCGAAGTCATCAGTGGAATATCGGTTTGGGGCAAGGTAATCAGTTGGCTGACAGCCTGGTCAGTCCAGTGTGCCACGCGCCCCCAATAGACAAATTTCAACAGGCTAGACAAAGTCATGAGACCTTTCATCAGAATGCCAAAGGCCTACGGAGGCAATTTGAGTTGACAGAAAACGAAGCTCGATCTATCGTTCAGGCCTGTCCTAAATGTGGGAACCACGGTCCAGGAATAGGACAAGGAGTTAACCCAAAAGGGTTAAAGGCACTAGAGTTGTGGCAAATGGATGTCACACATGTTCCCAAATTTGGTAGGCTAAAATGTGTCTATGTAACAGTTGACACCTTTTCATAAATGATATGGGCAACCGCATTGCCGGGTGAAAAAGCGCATCGTGTGTAAACATCTACTTGCTTGCTTCGCAGTGTTAGGAGTCCCTGAGCAGATTAAGACAGATAATGGGCCTGCATATATTAGTCAGAAAGTCAGGACATTTATGTTAAAATGGGGTGTCAAACACGTGACAGGGATTCCACACTCACCGACAGGGCAGGGTCTCATAGAGTGTACTCATCAAGTCCTAAAAGACTATCTGAATAAGCAAAAGGGAGTAGAAACTGAGGCACAGCAAAGACTGTACCGAGCACTTTTTACCTTGAACTATCTGTGTTTGATGGGTGATCGAGAAGAACCACCAGTGATGATACACCACCAGAATCTCAAGTTTAATAGAGCAACGACCCTACCACAGTTTAAAGTGATGTACAGGGATATGGCCTCTGGGATCTGGGAAGGGCCTGTTCCAGTTATTTTTAATGGTCGAGGTTATATGTGTGTTTCCACAGATCTCGGACTGATGTGGGTGCCTAGCCAAGCAGTGAAGCCTGCACTGGATCGCTGGGATCAGTCCGGCAATCAAGATGATCAGAATCCTGATTCTGGAGATAGCAATCCCAATAATGATGGCCCTCCATCACATTGAGGCTAGGGAAAATATGTGGGTTACCTGGGCAAATAAGACGGGGCAGTCTGCCCTTTGCTTCTTGCTTGTGCTTGCAACAGAGCCCTTTCGAACATGCTTATTGGGAGTATCTGGGTTTGAAGCAAGGGAATTTGCTACCTACAGTACAGGGAATTGTAGAACTCTTGCAACTGTTAGTAATTGCACCGCAGAGCTTATAAACAAGTTAAATCGCATACTACCATGGGACCCGCAAGAACTAAATTTGTTAGAGTCAATGACGAATTGGTAATGACCCCGGAAATTGGACCCAAACTTTTTTTTTTTTTTTTGGAGGACCTGGCTGTATTAAGTGGTGTGGATATGACTGCAGTTCTCTTCAAACGTGGTTTCAGTGAGTCATTGCTGCATTCTAAACGGGCTGCTGGTACAGGCACATTTGGGTTGGCATATGCTATTCAAAATTGCTTGCTCTAGTACGAATCAGTATTACTATAGTTTTTGTGCCACTTATTGTCTGATACTGCTGGAAGATTGGTTTCTTCAAACCTCCTACCGCAAATCTTTTTATGGTTTTACTTGCGGAAAAAAAATAAATAAATAAAAAACAAAACTAATACCTTTGAATATTGTATCAGACGTGCAATACACTGTAGGTGTTGCTCAGCACATTGAGAGGGCACATTTGAGACATATCCCAAAGGAAAACCTGTTTCAGAAATTTAAAGAGCTGTTATCTTTGGTAGAGCAGCAAGTGCACCTGTACTGTATTATTCACATGCAAAGCCACACCAACACATCGCACCTTGAAAACACTGCTAAATAAACAAAAAGGAGGAGACACCCAGGAAACACCACAGAACAGGTTGGGAAAGGCACTTTACATAATGAATCAGCTAGCATTACCCTTTCCTCACAAAGAGGTACCACCCATAGTAAAACATTACAAAAGTATGAATTCCGCACTGTCACGGGTGCCACAATCAGAGCAGGTCTTAGTGATGGTAAAAAAAATCAGTGTGGCTCTTTGGGAGGGACCCCAGCCTCTGATGGCTTGGTGTCGAGGGTGTGCTTATGTCTCCGTGGGTCACGGACTGGGGTGGGTGCCAGAGGGGGGGTGGGGCCGTGATTGGCCTCCTCCTCGCGGTCGCCTCTTTGTCAGTTGCTGCCGGCCCTGGGTCTCCGTCCAGCCATGCTGCGGCATCTGGGTCACCCTCGCCAGCGTGACAGGATGGGAAGCGGTGTGCCTGTCCCTGGCTAGTGCTGACGATCCATTTGCGACATGTCTGGTGGGGATCCCGGTGGATGGCAGGGACTGGACTGTCTGCTTGCTTTGAGTGCCCCTAGAGCTGCAGGGGTTGGATATCATGGGAAGTGTGGCAGCCACATCATGTGTGGGGTCCAATTACATGGGAAAAAAACAAACCATGAAACTAATCGTCAATGCCACACTTACTCCTTGTAGCAGTACATCTCTTTGGTGTAATTATACAGAACTATAATAGCATCATTCATTGTGCCAGGAGCCGCTCTGCTCAGCTGTGGGATCGACTGTGGAATGGATGCCCCTAGGTGCACCCCAAGCATTTTCCTCGGAGGGGTCTCCACTCTCAGCCACTCACCATGGGAGTAGACAAGGACCTCCTGAAGCCGTAGACAAATTATTTTAAGTGATACTTTCTTGTAGTACGAATGAAAAGTGAGTGCAAGAGGCCTCTTTGCGTGATTGTGTGATTGTGCTGTGTGAGTGAGAAGCAGCATCGCTGCAAAGCACCATCCTATTTTTACCCTGTTGCTTATTGTACCCTGCTTATTGCAATGTCTGCAGTGCTAAAGGTAGTAGTGGGTTGCTCAAAAACAAGAAGGGGGAATTGTGGAGCTATGTTTCAATGAGAAGGGGCATGATTTAATTACAGTGCACAACTCAGGCCTTGAAGGACTGTGAAGATAATGGCCCAGGGCTGATAACCTTGAGTGATGTTACGACTAGAATATGCGGAACTATGTGCAGGAGGAGAGACGACATCACTCCGCATGAACAACAACGTTGTAGCAATTATATTAGTGCTAGAGACACGTGTACAGAGAAGCTAGACCAATCATAAGTTGTTGTCGGCACGTGCTGTTATTAGTAGCCTATATATTCTTTGTTAGAACTTGCAATAAAGGTTGCATCGTTACTCCGGGACCGTCTCCCACTCCAGCAAATATGCGCACTGATAGAAGAGACTTCTGGTTGCCGCTGAAAAAAGCGAACTCTGTGCTGAAAGGAAGTGCACCTGAGCTGAAAGAAGCTCAAGCTGAAAGAAGTGTTGTGCTGAGAGAAGCATACCCATGCACACAATTAACTCTCACTGGCCGAAGGTAAGCAGTTGCGTGCCATGGGGAATCATATGACCTTAGAATCAAAGAATGTTCTGTGAACCTTCCAGCTTATTATGAATATATGGGCTACCACGAATGACCCCTCTATTATGAATCAGACAGTTTATGATCCTGAAACATGGGACCAAATTGGGGTAAAGCTTTGGGACTCTGCTACTAAAAACGAGAAGATTGCGGCAGGATTGCTCGGCACCTGGGGAGCAATCTTTGAGGCCTTAATGAGCCATGTGGGACCACAGTCACAAACAAGTGGTTTGCCATATAGTGAGGGAGCAACGGGCTCGTCCACCAATCTGCCTGCTACGCCATCGACCCCCTCTCCACTGCTGCCATTGCAGGCTTTTGCTGTTATACCCCCTGATGACCTGGACATTCCTTTTGATCCAGGCCCTGAAAAGGAGCCGAATCGGTTTCCCTTCGATCTGGGAGGAATAAGATACATAAGGCCCGAAGGCCCAGTTTCTTAACAACTTAAAGCTAGACATGTTGTTCCCATGACTAGCCCTGGTACTCTCCGGTGTTTGTAATCAAGAAAAGGAATGGAAAATGGAGACTGTTATATGATCTGAGAAATATTAATGAAGTCATGGAAGATATGGGAGCACTTCAACCAGGATTACCATCTCCAACTATGCTCCCTCAGTCATAGACATTAATAGTAATAGACATAAAGGACTTTTTTTTTTTTTCTGACCAAGCCAGACAAATTATACAATCTTGCCCAGACTGCCAAATCACACTACTATCCCCTTCAATAGGCGTTGATCCTCGAGGGCTAAATTCTTTAGAGATTTGGCAAACAGATGTTACACATTTGCCAGAATACGAAAAACTTCACTATGTTCATTTTTCAATTGATACCTTTTCTGATTATATTTTTGCATCTGTCCATGCAGGAGAAAAGGCAAAGGATGAGTGTAAACATCTTCTGTCAGCTTTTGCGACATTAGGAGTCCCAAAAACGATTAAAACAGATAATGGGTCAGGATATGGGGCACATGCAACCCACTCCTTTTTTCAGCAGTGGGGTATTCAATATCTGACGGGTATACCCCATTCTCCCACAGATCAATCAGTTATGGAATGGGCCCATAGTACCCTAAAAGCTATGCTTCAAAAACAAAAAAAGGGGGAGCATAGGTATGACCCCCAGGAAAGGATAGCTAAAGCATGCTATGTTCTTAATTTTTTAAATTGATGGACAGAGGAAGGTCCTCCAATTCACAAACCTTAAGCTCAGTTAAAGAAAGAGCACAAGTCATGGTAAAAAAAAAATAAGCACCAGTCAATGGGAAGGGCCTTACTTTCTAATAACTTGGGACTGAGTTTATGCTTGTGTTTCAACAGGAGCTGGTCCACCATGGGTGTCAGCATGATGGGTCCGTCCGTCTGTCTCATCATCTGCCTTAACATGATCACAGCACTCTCCTTAGTGTTTTGGATTCCAGCTCAACCAAAAAACAACGTATTGGAGGGTCCCTCTGGCACATGCAGGACCCACAAACAGAGGCTCCAGGAGCTGGAGGGGCAGACAGAGCCCCCCAGCTGGGCAGCACTCGGTGCCTGCCTCTCCTAGGGGTGTGTTTACAAAGTTTGTTAAAGATAGAATTAGTATGCCTGTTTTTGTCTGTGTCTTAATTTGTGTTAATCATGCTTTCTTTGTTAATAAAGAAGGGAGAGATGTGGGAGTGTGTCCATGAGGGTCGACAAGCCCCGTGGTTGGTGATAACATCGGACTGGTGACGATGAAGCCATGAGGAATTGTAGTGGTTTTGCTCAGGTGGGCAGCCAAGTTCCACCACAGCTGCTCTCTCACTCCCCCTCCTCCATGAAGAAGGGGGAGAATATAGGACACAAGGAGCTCAAGCTTTGAGATAAGGATGATTTAATTAAAGGGAAAAGGGAGAGGGGAAAAAAAGAAAAAAAAAAAAAGCAAAGGAGCGGAAGCACAGAAAGAGAGAAAAAAAAAAAAAAAAAGCAGTTAGTCTCTACTTCCCATCATTGAGTGATGTTCAGCCACATCTTGGGAAGCAGGGTCTCAATACACGTAACAGTTGTTCAGAAGGACAGATGCTTCCACCACAAGAGATCCCCCCCCTTTCATATTTTCAACCTTTTATTACTGAGTGTGACATCATATGTTATGGAATATCCCTTTGGTCGGTTTAGGTCACCTGCCCTGGTGATGTCCCCTCCGCACTGAAGGGATGAAAGACACGGACTCCTGATGGCTCTTGAACAGGAGACGTTTATTGCCCTTTTTCACTACTACATATACTATCCTCATAGCCCAGCTCACTGTCCACACACCCGAATCTGTCATGCAATTGGTTAGAGACGCTCAGACGTGCCTCGAGCCAGCCAGCAATTGGCCACTGCCCAAAGCTTATCTTTAACATTGTAGCCAAGTTACTTTATCTAGACCTTGCTCAAGTTTTTGTTTCTATCACTTGTTTCCTCATTATCTCTAATTCAGGGATGTGTGAAACAGCACGAAGCCACCTGCAAATTCTTTTCCCACAATTCCCCATTTTTTGTTTTGAACCAACCAAACACTTTCTATAGATTTTTCTATCAAGCACTGCAGACATTGCAATAAGCAAGGTACAATAAGCAACAGGGTTAAAATCACATGCAGAATTATGATTGTAAAGTAGCATGCCTACTAGAATCTACATCAGTCAACAAGCCACCAAGCGCTAGGGATGTTGCTTCGCAGCAATGCTGCTTCTCACTCACACAGCACAATCACACAATCACGCAAAGAGGCCTCTTGCACTTCTCATTCATACCACAAGAAAATATCACTTAAAATAATTTGTCTGCAGCTTCAGGAGGTCCTTGTCTACTCCCGTGGTGAGTGGCTGAGAGTGGAGACCCCTCTGAGGAAAATGTTCGGGGTGCACCTAGGGTCGTCCGTTCCACAGTCGATCCCACAGCCGAGCAGAGTGGCTCCTGCCGCAAGGAATGATGCTATTATAGTTTTGTATAATTACACCCAAGACATTGCGATAAGGAGTAAGTGTGGCATTGACAATTTGTTTCATGGTTTGTTTTTTTGCCCATGTAATTGAACCTTACACATGCTGTGGCTGTTACACTTCCCAGGATATCTAATTCCTGTGGCTCTAGGGGTGCTTGCAGCAAGTAGACAGTCCAGTCTTTGTTATCTGCTGGGATCCCCACCAGACATGTCGTAAATGGGTTGTTAGCACTAGCCAGGGACAGGCACATCACTTCTTGTCCTGTCATGTTGGCGAGGGTGACCCAGATGTTGCAGCATGGTTGGATGGAGACCCAGGTCTGGGAACAACCAATGACAGCGGCGATTATGAGGAGGAGGCCAACCATGGCCTTACCCCCTTGCTGGTACCCATCTTGGTCCGTAACCTGTGGAGAGACAAGCATACCCTCGACCCCAAGTTATTAGAGGCTGGGGTCCCTCCCAAAGACCTGTGGTTTTTTTTTTTGTTTTGTTTGTTTGTTTGTTTGTTTGTTTTTTGTTTTTTTGTTTTTTTTTCATTACTAAGGCCTTCTCTGATTGTGGCACCTGTGACAGCGCGGAATTTATATTTTTGTAATGTTTTATTATGGGCGGTACCTTTTCGTGAGGAAAGGGTAATGATAGGTGATTCATTACATAAAGTGTCTTTCCCAACCTGTTCTGTGGTGTTTCCTAGGTGTCTCCCCCTTTTTGTTTATTTAGCAGTGTTTTCAAGGTGCGATGTGTGCGCTCAACAATGGCTTGATCCTGGGGGAATGAGGAATTCCTGTGATGTGTCGGATAGCCTGAGTATGAAAAAAGGTTTGAAGGGAGTGACTACCATAGGCAGGGCCATTGTCGGGTTTTATTTTCTTTGGGATGCCTAACGCTGCAAAAGCAACATGGAAGTGAGCCTGGACATGGCAACTAGTTTCACCCATCGCAACTGTCACCCAAATAGCATGAGAGAAAGTATTTACCGATATGTGAACATATTTCAAGCAACCAAATTCTGGAATATACGTTATGTCGGTCTGCCATAACTGTAAGGACCGTAGACCTCTATGGTTTACCATTAAAGACGGGGTCAAAACATGTTGTTGACAGTCAGAACAATCAATTTGGCGCCAGTGATCGATATAGTGAATTGTTTCACAAAAACTTTGGTGGATTAATGGAAAAAGGCATGGCATGCTTGCACCAGCACCTTAGGCACCAGGGCAGTCAGGGTCATATTAGTCAGCTGGTCAGAGCGTGTGTTACCCTCTGAAAAAATACCAGGTAACATGGTGTGGCTCAGCATGTAAATAATACAATACAGGTGCACTCGCTGCTCTACCAAAAATAACAGCCCCTTAAATTTTAGAAACAAGTTTTCCTTGGGGATATGTCTCAAATGTGCCCTCACAATGCGCTGAGAAACAAATACAGCATACTGTGAGTCCAATACAGTATTCAAAGGTACTAGTTTTTTTTTTTTGTTTTGTTTTGTCTTGTATTTTTTCTTTTTTTTTCCCTTTTTTCTTTTTTTTTCACTTTTTTGTTTGTTTGTTTGTTTTAAACCAATCTTCCCGCAGCACTGGACAATAAATGGCACAGAAACTATAGTAATGCTGATTCGTACTGGAGCAAAAAATTTGTGGATAGCATATGCCAACAGAAATGTGCCTGTACCAGCAGCCCTTTTAGATTGTAGCAATGATTCACGGTGTCCTGGTTTCAGTTAGGACATAGTTATTTTTCCTCCTAGTAGCTGGTAGGGTGCTATGTTTTGGATTAGGATGAGAAGAGTGCTGATAACAGGCTGATGTTTTAATTGCTGCAGAGCAATGCTTACACTAAGCCAAGGACTTTTCAGCTCCTCGCTCTGTCCTGCCAGAGGGCAGGCTGGGGGTGCAGCAAGAGCTGGGAGGGGACAGACCCAGGACAGCTGACCCAAACTGGCCAAAGGGGTATTCCATACCATCTGACGTCATGCTGAACAATATATAGGGGTGGCTAGCTGGGGTGGGGGGGGCAGTTGCTCAGTGATAGGCTGGGCATCGTTCAGCGGGTGGTGAGCAATTGCACTGTGCATTACTTGTTTTGTACACATTATTATCAGTAGTACTATTATTATTATTATTTTCCTGTCTTAATAAACTGTCTTTATCTCAACTCACAGGCTTTAGTTTCCCGTTTCTCTCCCCCATCCCAGAGAGGGAGAGGTGAGGGTGAGCAAACAGCTGTGTGGTGTTTAGCTGCTGGCCGGGTTAAACCACAACACACGGAAACCAAGTTTGAAGAGAACTGCAGTCATGTCCACACTACTTGATACAGCCAGGTAGACGATTCCTAGAGATACTAATGAAATTCCAACATGGAATGAACCCCCTAGAGCACCACATTCTTTGAAAACTTTTTTCAGCTGCTGGGATTTATTGAGTGTCTTGTTTTCACTGCTGAGATCTGTGGCTGCCTTTTCAGGGGATCCACCCACATCCTTGGCCGAGCTGCCGGCAACAGCCCATAGTGCCAGCAGAGGGGCCGGCGGGGGGGGCGGGGGGGTCAGGCAGCAGCAGCAGCGGTGGCGGGCAGCGGCGAGCGGGGCCCGTGGGGTGGCAGGCACGGGCGCAGCAGCAGGCGGAACATGGTAGCACCGAGTGGGTGCAGGCAGGTGCTCAAACGGGAGAAACGCAGCAGCCGGCGGCGGATCAGGTTGGTGGGTGCCTGGAGCTGACAGCGGGGTGGGCGGCGGTGCTGGCGGCCGCAAGGACATCGAGTGCAGAGTGGCCGCCATGGGTTGGGATATTGTCTATGCCTCTATTCCCAAGTCTGTCAGGTTTACTTCCTCTGGCGATACGCAGTCATCACTTTTTATTTCACCCGCCTGCGTAGCCTGTGCAGCCACTGTCTGTACCCTTTTTTCCGCTTGCCATGATCTCAGTGTCTCACTTGCTAAGTGCCAGGTCGTCATCACCTCAGCAGCTGTTATATCTCCCCGCGAGGCAGCGTCCCATAGAGTTGTCCCAGCATTTTCCCAAGTTTTTAAATCAAACACCACCGAAACTGTCGATGGGGCCCCATTCTTTTGCAAAAAATTCAACATTAGCTTTATCTTAAACGGATCATATTTCACTCCCCTTTTTGTTAGTAGTTGCATTAATAGTTTTAATATAACCTCTTCTTCTGCCGCGAGGTTAGTTCCCATGATCAATGCCCAGCCGCTCACCTGTCCTCCAGGTGATGTCCCAGGGCTGAAGCTGCAGTCCAGCGGCGAGCTTGACTCGTTCAGCTGGGTTCACTTCGGACGCTCGTGCGGCGCTGCTCCTCCCCGATCACGTCGGGGTCACCACTGAAGGGATGAAAGACACAGACTTCTGATGGCTCTTGAAAAGGAGACGTTTATTGCCCTTTTTCACTACTACATATACTTTCCTTGTAGCCCCACGCACTGTCCACTCACACGAATTTGTCATACAATTGGTTAGAGACCCTCAGACACATGCCTCGAGACAGCCTGCAATTGGCCACTGCCCAAAGCTCATCTTTAACACTGTAGCCAAGTTACTTTATCTCGACCTTGCTCAAGTTTTTGTTTCTACCGCTTGTTTCCTCATTATCTCTAATTCAGGGACATGTGAAACAGTGCAAAGGCACCTGCGAATTCCTTTCCAACACCCCCATCCTGCTGGCTCTTGGGGGCTTGGAGGGAGTCCTGATGCGGTGCCAGTATTGTGCAGCCATAGACATGTGAAATGTGTTAATTTGATTCGTGTCAGTATGGAACAATGCTAGGGCCGCATGATGAAATAACCTTCTATTTAAGAAAAACAGAGTGATTAGTGTACATAGTTCTTGTATCATGCAAAGGAAGGGTCCAGCAATTTGTGTAAATAGAGGGTTTGAAGGACGAACATTGAACTTGAGTCTGGGAGATAAGAGGACCAAGGAGTTTTTTTTAGGAAACTGCTTTTTGCATGGGATGCTGCCCAAGCCTCTGATATCTGGCAAAGAGATCCACCAAATAAGGAAAAAGGGGGAGTTGAAGGACGACCGAAGGACAAAGCCTGGGAGGAAGA